>CM077646.1:39612714-39720214 GCA_039707465.1 Rhabdophis nuchalis
AAAGAACCATTTATTTAAATTGCTGGCTTATTTCCACGCAGTCCAATTTTATTGCTATTATTAGATTGCCATCTTGCAATTTGTCCTGTCCATGGTGAGCTGCTGCATTGATTGTAGAATCAAATCCCGCCAGAGCGATGACACATTCCTACTGTTTGTTGGCTCAAATGCCTTGAGATATGCAAGTAAATCCATCCTGGCTGATTATATAAGACCACTTGGTAATGAAAGACTTTATCAAAGGCTACAGTTAAGAAAGATGCTGCTTCTTTTTAAGGATGCCTGACTCACTGCATCAGTGCCTTGCAAACTTTTTTATTCATTACTGAAAATTACTTATCAAAAGTCTTATGAAACTTCAAAGCCCGGTTGTAAGTCCTTTCTTTCAGCACTGATGTAACTTTGAATGATCGCTGAATGAATGAACATAACCCAAGGAGTATCTTGAGTTTTATAAAACAATACCATTGATGTCATTTCAACAAATTTCTCTTGGTAGTTTCATTCATTTTTGCCCTTATAGGAATACTTTGGGAGATTTTTGAATATCTTTTAATATGTGTGACAAACTATAAAGGTAAAGGTTCCCCCGCATTTGCGTTTCTGGCTCTAGGGGTGGTGCTCACCTCCGTTTCAAAGCTGAGGAGCCAGCGCTGTCCGAAGATGTCTCTGTGGTCATGTGGCCAGCAGGACTAAACACTGAAGGGGCACGGAACACTGTTACCTTCCCACCAAAGGTGTTTCCTATTTTTTCTACTTGCATTTTTACAAGCCTTCAAACTGCTTGGTTGGCAAAAGCTTGGACAATTAACGGGAGCTCACTCTGTTACGCTAGGGATTCGAACCGCCAAAGTGCTGACCTTTCTGATCGACAAGCTCAGCATCTTAGCTACTGAGCCACTGCGTCCCATGGACAAACTTTAGGGCAACTTAAATGTCTCTGTTTGATGAGTAATGGGTTTGTCTATTGTTACCCAAAGAAAAAACACTTGAGTGACACACCCAGGATTTGGAAGCACTGGACTATATAGTAGTACAAAGAATAACAGTGCAGAAATCCATAAACCTGCTTCCTTCCTCCTTTTCTGTATCTCTTACACTTTTCTGGGCATCGCTGAACAGTTTTCTTTGGCCTCAGAGAAGGAACAGGAATAACGGTTGGAAAGAGGCAATAAAAGTCTGGGCAAAGATGCTTTGCAAAGATGTTTACCCAGTTAGAAGTGAGAGGGAAATTTTATTGCATGTTATCAGTTTCATATTTCTCAGTGTCCATCAGTGCTTGGCAGACTGTCATATCACTAGGCAAGATCAAAGGGACACCCACTTTGAAGTCAGGGGAAACCAGAGAATCTGCTTTCTATAAAACCATCCAATCTGATCTTTGAAAGTCCTGCCATGAACAAGTGGTGGAGGGATTGGAAAAACAGTATCATGAAAGACCTCTTGGCTGCTTTTAGCAAGTTCCTTCTCATTGTCACCCTGTGTCTTGCAGCAGGTAAGAAATAATCGACATGTAGCTTAATTGCACACAGATGTTTTCCTGGAAGTTATTTTTATGCCTTTAAATCAATCAATAGTAAAAAGCTGGCTTTGTCAATCGGAATATGGACCAGCCTACCTCAGGCAACATTGTGAGGGTACCATGAAAAAGGTACGAAGGGCCTCAAGTAATTCACAATGCCTGGTGACATTTCTGGGTAACAGTAAGGAAGTGATTTAAAAAAAAAACTTTTCAGCCCAGTTTACCATCTTAAGAGTTTGCAAGTGATGTCCCATCCAAATAGTAATCAGGGCTGATTCTGCTTAGCTTCTGAGACCAAACTATTATAATACTTTAGACATCTTGTGATTTTCTTTCTTAGGCCTGAGTTGTTATTTTTAGTCTTGAACTTCCTCGAAAAAAATATTCCTGATAGCCGCCTTTTCATGTAGCTGACCATCATATTTTCAATATTCTCCTTCATCTCATCCGAGTAGCATTTTGTTTGTCTTTGAACTGCTTCAAAATGTACCAGCAGTCACATGAAGTTGTGAGTGTGCAGTTCATGATGCACTTTGAAATTTAATGATTTAGCCAGAATTAGCTCCTACTTTAGAGTTTGAAATGGCCATACGTTAAGCTGAGCAAGGCAACTACCTCAGATAGAAAACAGTGATAGATAGGTTGATTCATAGGTAGGTAGGTAGGTAGGTAGATTGATTGATTGTAATTAGATATTTAGATATTTTATTTTATTTATTTTATTAAATTTATACCCCGTCCTTCTCCTTGTTAGGACCCAGGGCGGCACACAGGCATTATTTAAAAACACAAAATACAATAAATATCAATTAAAATGTATTAAATTAATAAACCCGTGCTAAAGCCCAATATTAAAACCCTTACCAAATTATAAATTTTTCTTTAAAAAGTCAGAAACGGGCGGCTATCCTAGGCCGGCTTGTTGAAATAAATACGTCTTATAATAATGATATAAATGATAGGGAGAAAGAGAGGTTTCCCTTTAATTTACTTGAGGAGCTCAGAAACATTGATCAAATAATTATAGTTCTACTCACTAATATTAGTGAAACATCCACTTAGAATGGTACCCACTAACTGCAGATTATAGAGTCTCTCTCTCTCTCTCTCTCTCTCATACAGATGCAGATAGCTATAGCTATAAATGGGTGTGTGTGTGGGTGTGAGCATAACTCTGGAACGCCTTGAGCAATTTCAACCAAACTTGGTACACAGATGACTTACTCTCTGGAGAAAAATACTGTGGGTGTAAGACACCCCTCTGGGTGTGTGTTCTGTTAAGATGCAGCCTGTTGTGGCTTTAAATGGCTTCTACTGGGGTTGCCATGGTAACAGCTTCACAGTACTCCACAAGGGGGCACCCTCTGGTAAGGGGGAAAATCCAACATTAGAAATTACATTTGATCTGGACATTTCTCCGCTATAAATAAATACCTGGGCAACGCTGGGTTATCAGCTACTTCTCTATAAATGTTGCTTCCCGATAAAGAAAAAAGTGTTCCACGTATGGAAAAATATGGTTGTCATTCTGGCAATTGTATTCCCCATTTCAGTCTTTGGGGAGGCCAAAATTGGGAGTGTTGCAACTTCAAGTGGAATTGTGACTGTTGAAATAAGGGAATATCTTGTCCTTCTTCAAGGAATTTTGCATGATCAAGAAACATTCACTTCTCTAGAACAGGGGTCCCCAACCTTTTTGGCACCAGGGACCGGTTTCATGTTAAAAAAATTCCGCGGACCAGTGGCCATGGCTCAGCCGGCATAGAGGGGGAGCGGGGGGGGAGAGGGAACAGGTGGCGCATGCACGTGCAGGGGGGGTGAGTCGGCTCACTCGCCCCTCTCAGGCCCCCAATGGCGCGAGCGGCCGCGCCTGCGCTCTTCCGCCCCTGGTGTGTGCTCTGCCCAGGGGGCTGCCCCCTCCTCTCTCCTCCTCCTCTCCGGCCCTTTCTAAGAGTTGCGCCACTCACTGCGGCCCGGTTCCTATCAAGCCACGGACCGGCACGGGTCCGCGGCACGGGGGTTGGGGACCCCTGCTCTAGAACCTTCTGAGGATCTGACCTCTATTTTCAACCCAAAATACCTTCGAAACCATCACTGGAGAAGCCAATTCCTCAAACTCTGAAGAGATGACCAGCCATCCCATGGGAATTGATTCTGGAAATGCCCTTCCCCACCACAAAGATTTTGCTGTTAATACTCAAGGTACCTGATTGTTAAATCTATCATCCCATTATACATTTGTGGTGGAACCACAGCGTACATATGCACAGTGGATTCTCCAACCTGCAGCTGAGCTAGGAAAGCCGATGCATTGGAAAGATGGATCTTAAAAGATTTGTATAAAAGAACTAGCACAGAAAAAAAGTGCATAACTCTTTCATCGTGTCCTTTTCATGGCAAGGTGACAATATTTTTGGAGCCTGGCTCTGGGCGGGAACTGAACCCAAATTAATTTAGGCAGACATTGAAAAAAATAAAGTATTAATTGTTACTTCTTCAGTTCCAAGTTCTCCTCTTCACAACTTTCACAGATGAACCCCAAAGTTCATATTTCTGTGCTTTTGGAGTTCTACTGAAGTCTTGCTTCTTGAGAATTGGGAGGGATTTGTAATGATACAAATATATCAACGGTTCATATTCAGGAGTAGACTGCTAAGGATTCGGGAGAACCTGTAGCTAACATTATGGCCAGTTCGGAGAACCTCAAATCCTACCCCTGACTGGCCCCACCCACCCCTCCCTCCCTGGAGTCTCCCCGTGGCCCCTTTTGGATGAGAGGTAAATGCAGGGCCCGCACTTACCCCCGGGGGGGGGGGAACAGGCCCTCCTGGAGGGCCTCTGGAGACCAGGGAGCAGTGGTAGGTTGTAGGCAGTACGTACTGGTACAGGCGTACCGGTGTCTGCTGGGAGCACCGGGTACCGTTCCGGTACAGTGCTCCGGAGGGCCCACCCGCCCTCCTTAGCCGTATTTGAGCTCTTTGGCACTTCTGCGCACACACATGGAGCGTATGGTGCCTGCGCAATGCTCCGTCGAGAAGCTGGAGCATTGCAGAGGCATTGCACAGCATCGCAGGAGGTAAGGACGAACGCACGTGCACGCCTGCTGGTGCACATTCATGTGGTGGACGCCGGGCCCCATTGCACTGTACCGGTTGCAACGTGATCCGGAACCCACCACTGCTAGGGAAGAAAGTTTTTGCCTTCTCAGAGGCTCAAGAAGGCAAGAATACCCCACCCCTGCCGTGCAGGAGGATGACTAGGCCACACCCACCCAGTAACTGGGCAGAGAACCCGTTGCTGAAATTTTTGACGCCCATCCCTGCTCATATCCTCTAGGGAAGACGTACCCTCTTAAGTGGCTTTTATTTTGCCCTTAGAGCAGGGGTCTCCAACCTTTGCAACTTTAAGTCTGAAGGACTTCAGCTCCCAGAATTCTCCAGCCAGCAAAGCTGGCTGGAGAATTCTGGGAGCTGTAGTCCTTCAGACTTAAAGTTGCAAAGGTTGGAGACCCCTGCCTTAGAGTATCAGCATACAGCTAAATCTGCTGAGATCCTGCACCGTAACTAAGGGTCTTAAGTCAATGGTCTCCAATCTTTTCGGTTCAGGGAACTGGCAGAGGCGACAACAGGGGGAGAAGGGATAGTTTCATGCACATGCATGATGCTTCCACAAAGTTTTGCCCACTGCAGCCTGATTCCCAATGATTCCTGATTCCAGCCTGGCACTGGACCGCGGACCAGGAATTGGGGATCCCTGTCTTAAACCAGTAATTGATTCTGGAAGAAGCATTTCTATGAGGAGGTGGGAGTGTGTGCATAAAGAGCCACAGAAATTTAGCAAGCAAACCTCAACCTCCAATTATAGTGTACGTTGTTGGTGGAAGTGCGCAAAAAATCGAAAGGCATCAAGTAGCACCTTTCCCAACTGCCATTAAAAACTATAAGGTTTTGTGAGCTAATAAAATGTATCAGTTGGAACAGGGGCTGCCAGACTCCTGGTTTTTGAAAATAATAGTTTAGTTAATCGAGATTAAATAAGTGCACTGTGTCTTGGTGCAATAGCTGAGTGGACTCAACTCAATAGTTCTTCAATTGAAATAAAGACAGTGGGCCAATAGATGCTGCCATGAAAATCAGTGTACCTGTTTCCTAAGACTCTAGGAAGCTCGTGGACTAAATAAGGAATCAGCTGATCAAAATACATTCTGTGTCCAGGAACAGAAATGGAATCGAAAAGGGAATGGACTGTGTTCCTGAGCTTCCTCTTATGGTAGAGCTGAGAAGCACAGCCAATCAGAATTCAAACACAGTTCTTAAAGCTACGTAACTCCTTAAGAACATAGGCTCATATATATTGTCAACCCAATATAAGGCTGAATATCCTAACACTTTGGAAGGACTAGGTTTGCTGTCCATTGCAGCTAGGAATCTCAAATAGGGCCAAGAATGAATTAGTTTGTCTTGTAGCCAGCCCAGGCGCTAGATCAGGCCCCTGCAAACTCTGTCTTTCGAGGAGCCCAGCCAAAATTGTGTGCATCGCTCACTGAAGTGCTTGGACTCCCAGGGAGGGAGGGAGGGAAGTGCTGGAGCTACTAAACAGGCAGCCAAGCTAATGCCTGAAGGACCCCATCCTGTCAGCGAGCGGGAGTAATCGCCAGGGGCCATAGTTTGAGGATCCCTGATTTAGTGCAATATAAGAAATGCAAAAATGCAAAGATTTTTCTGCGAACCACCAAAATTTTATCGCAGACCACCAGTGGTCTACAGACCACCAGTTGGTGACCACTTCTAGACTACAAACCAGATCATTGCTGAAAGCCATGAAGTTCTATAAACATTCTCACAACATTCTGGCTAATGCAGTCTCAACATGTCTGAAAGTTCTCAGATTGTGAATGGGTGAGTACCCGCCCCTTACATTATCATACTTCCTTCAATATTATCCTCTTTTTCCTCAGATTCCCTACTGCATCAAAATCCGAGAACCTTCTGCCATAGTTCATCCCCTCAAGGTTCCGTCTAGACTAGAGTGATACGTCTCTGAAATTCCAGAATAAATTGTTTTTAGTGATGACACCTTGGTGTGCTTCATTATATTCTTTGCAGCTGTCCACATTGGTTGTATAACAGCGGTGGGATTTATATTTTTTGGAATGGGACTGTTCTCCTCCTACCCTTCGCTGCCCCCTTCCCCCCAGCCCAGGTATCCACCCCCAGCCATTAACCTCTGCTGTCTCGTCTCTGCTGTTAGGACCCTAGCTGTTTGTGCCGGCCAATGGGACCCTGTGTCAGCCTTCGCTATCTGCTTTGCTGCCATGGAAACGGGGAGGGTGGGGTGCTGGGATTCAAATGTTGTGCTGGTGGAAAACGGTGATGGACGGTGTTATCTCTTCGGCTAACGGTCTCACATTCCAGGCTGGTGATGACCTGCCCACCTGATGTCGGAGATGAATGCATATTGGACACTGCTTTGGGGGGAGTTGGGTATTGGGTTGGGCTTAAAGGTTAATACGCTATGTTGGCGCCTAAAGTATTCACTCTCTGCTTCAAATGATCTGTTCACTTACGATCCTTAGTAAAAGTAACTTTATTCATTTTCAAACAATGTCTAAGTGTGGTCTTTCCTAAGAAATCGAAGAAACAGGTCCTGACACCCTGCCTCTTTAGTCCCAGGCCCTTCCTCAAGGGTTTTTGGAAGAAACACTGTTCACCCTGGGCTTTTGGGCTCAGGTGACAGTTCACCATCAGCCAATCAGAGGAAGGGAAGGGAGAAAGAGAGAAGGGGGAGGGAGAAAGCGTTCCGTGTGGAGTTTCCTCTCCAGGGGTTTGTTTCTCCATCCAGTTGCCTCAGGTCCCAGCTAGAAAATCCTTTGCATCCATCCCACCCCACCCCAAATACCCAACAGCCCACAGGAAAGTTAAAATCATGACTTTCTACTTGTCGCAATGCCTCAGACTCCTTCTCTTACTTTTATGCCAAAGCTCTTCATATTATAATTACTTTAGTCATATAATCTAACTGCATTGTCAAACTCAGTCACCCAAACATAGACAGATTCCTTTCTGGCAGTGTTTATCTTTTGTTATTCCTGATTGGCCTATTTACCACACAAAAGGTGTAAGGATTGCTCTGGTAGTTTGAGTTACGTGCCAACTTAAAACTTTATGTGATAATACATTGCTTTTTATTTATTACCATTTCCTTCACTTTTCTCCCTTTTTCTCAAATGATAGAATTTTTTCTGGGGGCAAAACCTGGGGGCAAAAAAGGGGAGGTAAAGGGTAGGAGGAGAACAGTCCTAGACCCAATTTTTTTTTACTACCGGTTCGGTGGGCGTGGCTTGGTGGGTGTGGCTTGGTGGGCATGGCAGGGACCCGGAGGCTCCAGCTAGTGCAGAATGCAGCCGCGCGGGGGATTCTGGGAGTCTCTCGTTACTCCCACGTAACACCTCTCCTGCGCGAGCTGCACTGGCTGCCTGTGGTCTTCCGGGTGCGCTTCAAGGTCGTAGTTACCATCTTCAAAACGCTCCATGGCTCGGGTCCTGGTTACTTGAGAGACCGTCTCCTACCACATTCCTCCCTTCGACCTGTCTGCTCTCACAGAGTTGGCCTTCTCAGGGTGCCGTCAGCTGGTCAATGCCGACTGGCGACCCCCAGGGGAAGAGCCTTCTCTGTGGCAGGTCCGACACTCTGGAACGACCTCCCCCCCGATATCCGTACCATCACGGACCTACGATTCTTCCGTTGGATGGTAAAAGCTCATTTCTTTCGTCTTGCCGGCCTGACATAGGTTAGGGACTATTTTAATTCGGTATTTATGGTTTTAACTATTTATTCAATTTTAGCACAGTCGTATTATTTAATGGTTTTCTAAATTTTGTATATTGTGGGGTTTTATCTTTCTGTGCACTGCCCTGAGTCCCTTTTGGTGAAAAGGGCGGTATATAAATTGAAAATAAAGTAAAGTAAAGTAAAGTAAAGGGGAAGGATACTGTAAAATCCCCATCCCCTCCCCATCAGCTGGGACTCGGGAGGCAGAGAATAGATGGGGGTGGGGCCAGCCAGAGGTGTCCAAACAGAATAGCTTGAAGAAAATAAAACATAATTGTACAGATTAAAAAAGTTAGAGGGCAAAGATTCTTTCCTCAAATCACATTGGATGGAAACAGGAAATCCAATGAACATCGATTGTATTCATTTCTAGTTCCTCCCTCCTTGATTTTAAATCCATGCTCTCTTGTATTTTGCACATCACATTATGTGAAATTGTTTTAAAAGCTGCCTGAAAAATTGTTTGCATTTAAACCTGGCAATTTGTGATAAAAAATTCTCAGCTAATTGTTGGCTAAGTTGGTCATTACACTTACTAATGATAAAGCAGCTTGTTTCCACATACCACAGAGCACTTCTCCAAAAAAAAATTTTTTTTTTAAAGAAAATAATCTGAAAACTACAGAGACTAATACCTTAATTAGTAGTTGTATTAATTAGGTATTGCTTGGCTGCCTCTGGCTGAACTAGATTTCTAATCTGAAAGAAGAAGAATCAGGAATTCATGCCTTCTGGAGAGAACATTTTTACATTATAAAAAATTTAAGACTAAAGCTTTTATACCTGTTGCCCCACATTATATACAGCTTCAATTATCTTAAACTGGTCTAATTTTCTTTAAAATAAGGGTTTGTTGTAGAGAAAAATAGGACGAAGAAGTTCTCTGCCTTAAGTTATTTGTAAGAAACAATAACGGGGTGATATAAACAAACAAACAAACAATCCTTGACTTACAACAGTTTATTTAAGTGACTGTTCAAAGTTACAACAACACTGAAAAAAGTATCGTAAGACTGGTTCATGTTTAGGGCGGTTGCGGTTTTCTGGGGTTGTGTGATCACTCTCTGTGACCTTACGACAAGCAAAGTCAACGGGGAAGCCAGAGTCACTTCCCAACCGTGGTATTAACTTAACAACTGCGCTAATTCACTTAACAGTTGTGGTAAGAAAGGTCGTAAAATGGGGCAAAACTCACAACAAACGTCTCATTTAGCAACGTACATTTTGGGCCGCATTGTGGTCGTAACTCAAGGACTACCTTTATCCTGGGTTGTGAAATTTTGGTCTCTGCTGCCATCTAGTGATCGCCTGAATCTTTATATAGCTCAGATCCGAGATTTTCATTATCGGTGTGCCTGCCTTTGAGTCAGTTTGTAAAGGCTTGGACAAGTCGTTGTAGTTTTTCTGCTGAGATTTCAGAAGTGGCTTTCCATTGCCTCATTCCTAGGGCTGAGAGAGAGTGACTGGCCCAAGGGCATCCAGCTGACTTCATGCCTAATCTGTATTAAAACTCATGGTCTCCCAGTTTCCAGCTTGGCACCTTAACTATTACATCAAACTGGCTCTTAGGTTTTACGGAATTATAGAGTAACAGAGTTGGAAGGGACCTTGGAGGTCATCTAGTCCAACCCCCCTGCTCAAGCAGGAGACATATTATTAAAGCCGTTTTCTATACAGCCTCAGCAACTATAGAAAGTCTCTTCTGAGTGTCTTTCTCCATCCTTTATAGAGCAGTGGGCTCTGCCGTCTCTTATCTGTCCCTTCCCTGGGCAGCATCTCTTCACCAAGACGCTGGAGGTGTTTTCTACGTACAATGACCAGCATCCAGAATGACTTACAAAGGGGAAAAACCCATTCCTGGCACGGACTCCGCTCCAGCAGCTCTCTGCAATTTCCGGGCGGCGTGAAAACTTGCTCACCTTCGGTTTAGCCCTGCTCTAAAATACAAGTAATACAATACAATACAATAGCAGAGTTGGAAGGGACCTTGTAGGTCTTCTAGTCCAACCCCCTGCGTGGGCAGGAACCTTATACCATTTCAGACAAATGGCTATCTAACATCTTTTTAAAGACTTCCAGGGTTGGGGCATTCACAACTGCTGGAGGCAAGCTGTTCCAGAGGTTAATTGTTCTGACTGTCAGGAAATTTCTCCTTAGTTAATGTCACCCTCCCCTCCATCACGTGTGTGCTACATTTAATCGAAAATGTTTAATCAACATGTTAATTCATTGTGGGGTAGTTCGTTTATTTCTTTATTAGATTTTTAACCCTGCCTTTGTTACTCTCTTGTAGGGGTAGGGAACTATGGCTTTTTTATGACTCATGGACTGCAATACCCAGAATTCCTGAGCCAGCCATGCGGGCTCAGGAATTCTGGGTAGTGAAGTCCATGAGTCATAAAAGAGCCATAGTTCCCTACCCCTGCTCTATTGGGTACGTTTCAAACCCAGAGACACCGATAACCACCGTATTACTCCTTTGCATCTTTCCAATTGGCCAGCGAAGGGTTTGATGTCACAATTCCTTGCATTTGCATATGGGTGGGAAGGATGGACGCCTCATAGATGCATATTATGAAGCTCCCCAGCTGCTACGTCACAAGGCAGTTTTATTTCTCTAGCTAGCTAGCCAGCCAACCTGTCCTTCAACGAATCCAATTCCCAGAGGTGGCAAGAGGGCAAACGCCTTTGTCCCTAAGCCCCAGAGCTGGCAGCCAGAAGGAAAAGGAAAATGGCTGCTGCCCAAAAGGGAAAGAAGAAGTCTCAGAAGAAAGCAGGAGGGAAGACCCCGGGCAAGATAATACACCCTGAGGAGAAGAAACCAGAGCTCAGACAAAACAAACAGGACCCAAAAACACCAACTGTGAGGCCAGGGAATAAGAGGAAGGAGATGGGAGAGGCTTCCGGTTTGCCTGCGCCTAAGACGTCTCGATCGGGCCACCAAAGGAAAGCCCACTTGCCTGCGAAGGGCAGCAGGAAGGCAGCTTCCACAATCAGGAGCGGCGCCACCCGACGGGCCTCCTCCAAAGCTAAAAGGACAAACGTTGCCAAGAATCTGTGTTTCTTCAGTTCCAAAGACCTTCAGTACGAAGTGAACGAGTTGATGCGCAAGGAACTGACCGCACGCATGTTTTCCAGCAACCCGCGTGGCCATCACTGACCAAAGCCATAGCCCTTTCTTCTTGGGGGACCCGCTGAAGCAGACACTCAAGGAGGAGGGGAGGAAGAGAAGCATCAACTGGCCAGAGCAAAATCCCATCTGAGAAGACCTGACATTTCGATTTAAGGTGCCTAGCAACCCAGCCATCTCTAAGTCTCTAGAAACCATTTTGTCGAGCTGCAGCCATCCTTAGAACTCACAGTAATCTCCCCCTTAAATGCAAGAGCAGCACAATTTTTCACCCAAATAACTTCAGAGAAAGAATAAGTTCAATTTATTAGAGAAAGTCCTTTTTCACTTAAAAAAATAAATCCTTTGGCTTTAAGGACACTTGGATTTTCAAGCGTTATATAATTTTTTCAACAAAGGAAACACTGTGAGTTATTTTCATGCTAATAAAATGGGATTTAAGAATGAGTCCTTTTTGGGTCTTATTTAGCTTTCCACCAATAAAATATATGAGTTTTTGCTGCAGGCACAGCATATGATTTATCATACCATTCATCTTCTAAGACTCTAAGGTGGCAAGCAGAGCCATCGCCCCAGCTCAGCTTCACCACACATGCGTGCCCGCCTCCTGGTAGCTAGCTGATTTTTGGGTCCCTGCTGTGCATGCGTGCGGGGGGCGCATGTGGGAGATGCGTGTGCATGTGCGAAGGTCACGCATACATGCATGGAGGTGGGGGTCATGCGTGCATGTGCAGGGGTGGGGGGAGCCCGGGAGAGTGTGGTGCACCTCCCCCTCTGCGGCCTGTTTTTGGTCCCAGGAGGATGCAGGGAGGCCTACTAGGCCCAAAATGGGTGCTGGGGTGGTGGTGGTGGTGTCGCGCACACATGCACGGGGCTAGGGGATCATGCCGGGGGGGGGTGTCGCACGCACATTGCATTATGGGTGCACGCGATGACAAAGAAGATAGCCCATCACTGTTCAAAGAAAATATTCAGGGTAATGCATTGTGCATAATGAGAATGTAATTAAAAATAAGCTGGCATTTATTCTTCACTATATTAAGACTTTCTATTACCAAATAATCTTGTCCCGGACTCTAAAGTATACATTGTGAATTGGTCAAAGTTGGGCATCAGGACCACGGACAGCACCCCGGAGTTGGGGGGAGCTGGTTGAAGTTTTTAAAGAAGATTTGGGTTAATGTCAGCATCCCAAGTAACAGCCCCAATGAAAGTAGACTCCCAGGCTTGAGTTCCCTCAAAATTCAATTTTATTAAAGATGTTATATTGGCACACCTGGAAAAAGTCGAACCTGAACGCTTCCAGGTTTCTCCCCCCCCCCCAAACGAAAGTTCAAGTACCTATCCAGCACCCAAACGTCCATCACATGGAGTAATCAGGCACCGTTGCAACTGGAGATGCCTCCCAGTCACGCCACTCCAAGTGCATGGCAAGACAACCTTGACTCTCTGAGAAAGAATGTTGTTTTGATTATATCTCTCACACTCTATATAATCCCACCTCCCAATTTTCCACACCTTTACAATCTGAGATGAGGTTGAGAAACACTGTTGTATATAAAGACTTCAAAGAGGAAAAGTCAGTTTGTGTCCTGAATCAAATAATTCTCATCATTCTTGCCTCTGTGTTCATCAATAAAGATCTATTAACAACAAATTGTGCTGGATTTCCCCCCCCCTGATATTCAAAATCTGACGTTTATAGCAGGACCAGACCTGATTGGGACTACCAAATAGGCGAATCAACTTAATCCTTCCCGTTTGTAGCTTTCAGGTGCTTATGACTGTTGTTAAATTGTTCCTGCAGCAAATACCAGCTTTGAAGTCACGATATTCAATGGAACTGTAGCATGGAGGTAGAATTAAACATGCATTTTCCCCACACATTGGATCTAATATGGATGGGAAGAAAGGATGTTTGTTCTTTAAAACACATCTTAAATATAATATGGCTTTTGGCTATCAGCACAAAATGTCACATCCATCACAAACAGCAGCATAACCTCATATGCTCCAGTTATTCTAAACTGCTGAAGTATGGTGACACATGGACTTCCCTATCTAATAAGCAGTTACATGGAAGACAGGGCTGGCCAGACATGAAGCAAACAAAAGAAACACCAACTTAAAAAAAAGATAATTAGATTTTATCTCAATGGGATTTATCTTAAAATATAAATTATTATCTTAATAGTTAAGAGAAATGCATACATTGGACAGGGATAAACATATGTTATAAGTTCAAAATAGAACAAAATTACAAAGGGAAGGAAGGAAGGAAGGAAAGGAAAGAAGGAAAGAAGGAAGGAAAGGAAGGAAAGGAGGGGAGGGAGGGAGGAAAGGGAAGGGAAGGGAAGGAAAGAAGGAAAGAAGAAAGGAAAGGAAAGAAGGAAAGAAAGGAAGGAAAGGAAGGAAGGGAGGAAGGGAAGGGAAGGGAAGGAAAGGAAAGGGAAGGGAAGGGAAGGAAAGGAAAGGAAGTTTCGGACAATTATCCCAAACATTCCAAGAAGTTTGATCTATTATTATATTAAATATTATATTCAATACATGATTTATATGCCTTTTGGTCATAGACTCTGGGCAACTCACAGCAATGAAAGCAAAATTGAACAACAGCAAAATCTATAAATAAACATAACATGAACATATGTACAATTAAAATATAGCTCAAACATCTCCTTCTTAGACTTTTTCTTTAAAAAAAGGTTGACAGACAAAATCAGCAGCCACTGATGGCTGTCAGAAATGGAATATTCCTTCCAGCGTTGGCCATCCTCTATGAGTGAAAACTTCACAATTGTTAATTTTTTTCAATAAAATCCAGACACTGGAAATGTAACCAAACTTAATATATCTACTCTTCTACTATAGTGCACCTGGTGTAGATTTACGTTAATAATCTGTGGATTCCAGTCCAAACCACACTCATAATAAAGACACATCTACAAAGAATGTTCCAGCTCCAGAATTACATTTCCATCAACAGGATGACTGCATCTAATGCTTCCTAAACAGTGTGGAGATGTTGTAATAATAATTTATAAATACAAGCTTATATGGGAGTTTGCTGAAGAAGAGGTAAGATGTTTTCCCATTGTCACACGTGAAGAAGTTCCACAACTTTAAGAACTCATGTGCTAATGGTCAGCACATGATTTCTCTGCAGAAGGACCTACAATTCAGTCTTCAATATCTCCAGATCGGCCTGGAAAAACTTCCAAATGGCTTCACTCGAGTCATTGAGAACATGGAGAACATGGAGTACATCACTAGAGGTTTTTAAGAAGAGATACAGACAGCCATTTGTTGGAAACAGTATATGGTCTCCTGCTTGAGAAAGAGATTGGACTAGAACAGGAGTCCCCAACCCCTGGGCCATGGGCCACTACTGGGCCTGTTTGGAACCGGGACACACGAGTTTCTCTTTTGTGTGAGTGGAGCTGTGCACACCCACGCAGCCCTGTTCCCCACTCCTCCCCTCCCAAAACCAGTTTTGCCAAGCCACAAAGTTTGGGAATCGCTGGACTAGAAGATGTCCAAATCCTGTGGTGGAATCCACTTACCATATTCACTTAGTGCACTCACTTAGCTCGCAGGTGTCTGTGCATGCGCAACACCTTCTGTGCATGAGAAGTGCTCGCGCATTATGTCGGGGTGGGTGGGAGGAGCCTCCTGCAGCCGCTGCTACCAGTTCGCCCGAACTGGAGAGAACCAGCTGAATGTCACCTCTGCCGAGGTCCCTTCCAACTCTGTTATTCTATGTTCACAGATTGCATCCTCCAAGTCAGGTGGAGAGCTTGACTTCATCTTTTCTTTTGGTATATGTATATGTATATGTATATGTATATGTATATGTATATGTATATGTATATGTATATGTATATGTATATGTATATGTAAGAGGTGGGATTCAGCCAGTTCGCACCTATTCGGGAGAATCGGTTGTTAACTTTCTAAACAGTTTGGAGAACCAGTTGTTGGAAGAAATCTCATTTTGTTTTTTTCCTACTTTACACGGCTAATCCTGTAAGGAAGGCAGGAAAGAAACATTCTGGGGTTGTTTCTTTATTGCCCTGCTTACAGAAACTGCCTCTCCAGTTAACCCATTATTACATGGTAACAGCTAAGGCGAAGCGCCCATCAATGTGAGTGACGTTGAGTTGGCCACGTCCACCCAGTCACATGGCCACGGAGCCATGCCTACCCAGCTGGTCATTAGGCCAGAGAACCAGTTGTTAAATTATTTGAATCCCACCCCTGGTATATGTATAACTTAGCTTTGATTATATATATATATATTGTATATATTTATTGATCAGCTCAAAAACGTAACACACATATAAAAAAATCACAACGGAACTCACGGCTTTCTGTCTAGATGGTGATGAGCCAAAAGGCAGAAAAGGAAACAGTATGTCTCCTCCCTTGATTGGGGCTGTAACAGGGTGTTGTGGAAACAATTATATATATATATATATATATATATATATATATATATATATATATATATATATGTATGTATGTATGTATGTATGTATGTATGTATGTATGTATGTATGTATGTATGTATGTATGTATATATTTATATGTGTGTTACGTTTTTGAGCTGATCAATAAATAAAAATTACACAACGGAATTCTTGGCTTTCTGTCTAGATCAGGGGTCCCCAACCTTTTTTGCACCAGGGACCGGTTTCATTTTAAAGAAAATTCTGCGGACCGGCTGGCCTAGAGGAGGAGTGGGGCAGGGGGAACAGGCAGCGCATGCGCATGCGGGGGGGGGGGAGTCGGCTCACTTGGCCTTCTAGGGCAGTGGTGGGCAAACCTATTAGTCAATAGAGCCAAATATCAACAGTACCACTACTGAAATTTCTTTTGAGAGCCAAAAGGCGTGGCCTGTTTTGTGGGAGTGGCTCAGTTGTCATGTGACACCAGTGGGCGTGGCCAACTTGGAAAATGTGGTGAAAATCACTTAACAGTCTTGCTTAGCAACCAAAATTTTGGGCTCAATTGTGGTCATAAGTTCTTTCTTTCTTTCTTTCTTTCTTTCTTTCTTTCTTTCTTTCTTTCTTTCTTTCTTTCTTTCTTCCATTTCTGACTGGTCTTTGGTCTTCTGAAGATGGTAAAAATGGATTTATGGGCACTCGTTATATATAAAGGCAGCCCATGACTCTTTGGGATGCTGGTTTGAATCCAGGAAATGACTCAGAGGATGTGATTCCTTTGAAATGACCACTGGGAGAAAAATAGATCTTTAACCTGGTAAACCAAACAGGTAGCTTGAGGTGGAATTTCAATTTCAATTTCAATTTATTAAATTTATAAAGGAAATAGGAAAATAGATTTCTTCCTTTCCTTTCCTTTCCTTCCTTCCATTGCCTCCCTTCTTTCCTTCCCTCCCTCCTACCCTCCATTCCTCTTTCTTTTTCTTTTTCTTTCCTTCCTTTCCTTCCTTCCTTCTTTCACCTCTCCCTTCCTCCTCCCTCCCCCTTCTTTCCTTCACTCCCTCCCTCCCACCCTCCATTTAACTTTCTTTTTCTTTCCTTCCTTTCCTTCCTTCCTTCTTTCACCTCTCCCTTCCTCCTCCCTCCCCTTCTTTCCTTCACTCCCTCCCACCCTCCATTTATCTTTCTTTTTCTGTTTTTCTTTCTTTCTCTTTCTCTGTTTTTTGTCTCTCTCTCTCTCTCTGTCTCTCCTCCCTCCACCCATCTCTGTCATTGTGTGTGTGTATGTGTGTCTGTTTCCCTCTCTCTCTATTTCTGTCTCTCTAAGTCTGCCCCTCTGTGTGTCTGCCATTCTCTCCCTCCCTCCCCCCGGGGAAGCAGCAGAGGGGTCGGCATGTTGGTTGCAGAGGTTATCCCGCAGCGGGCGGGCGAAGGACCCAAGCTGCGGCTATTCTTAAGTGCAGCCAAAGCCATCCGGGTGCTGCACGCCCAGCTCCGTGTGCGCCGCTGAAGCCGTCCGGGCGCTTAAGATAGCCGCAGCTTGGGTCCTTCGGCCGCCCGCTGCGGGATAACCTTCCCAGCCGACATGCCAGCCTCTCCAGAAAGCCCTGGAAAGTGCAGTGCGCCGCGGTGGCCATCGGAACGAGCTGGTGGAGGCGCGCTCGGCCATCCTCTGCCAGGGGGCTGCTCCCTCCTCCTTGCCGGCCCTGCGGCCCGGTTCCTATGAAGCTGCAGACCGGCACCGGTCCGCGGACCGGGGGTTGGGGACACCTGGTCTAGATGGTCTCTGGTGAGGAGCTGAAAGGCAGAAAAGAAAAAGCAGTGTGCTTCCTCCCTTAATTGGGGCCCTAACAGGGTGTTGTGGAAACAATTATATATAACTATCCTCCTGTCTCAGCTGACAAGATCAGAACCTAGCTGGCTTAATGGCAAGGCTCTCGCCTGGCATGTAATACAGCCCCGGTTCGAATCCCAGTAAGGGTATGGCTAGCTGATGAGAGCTAATAAGCTCGAAATAGATCTATCCTTGTCTCCCTGACTTATTTATTGATAAGCTCAAAAACGTAACATGTATGTATGTATGTATGTATGTATGTATAATCAAAGCTAAGTAATTCACTATTTCACATCATTTATAGAAAGCTCTATAAGAAAAAAATTCCAAAGACTGAGACCAACAATAGCCAATGTCTTATCTACCCCAGGATGGTGTTCAGTGTTTCTCAACTTTGATTTTATTAAGATATGTGGACTTCAACTCCTAGAATTCTCCACCTAGCAAGGCTGGTAGAGGAATTTTGGGAGCTGAAGTCCACATACGTTAAAGCAGTCAAAGTTAACCAATCAAGCACTCAATCAGAATAGAGCTGGAAGGGGCCTTGGGGGTCTTCTAGTCTTTGCTCAAGCAAGAGATTGCTCTTCATTGTTTCACATCATTTAGAGAGCGTTCTATAAGAAAACAATTCCAAAGTAATTCCTCAGTACATCAACATAAGGATTTCACATTAAGTGGGATAGAGAAAAGAAGAAATAAGAACACCAAGAAAAAAGAAAAGATTGGCTGGAGATGGACCAGGTCACCAGGTCTGTTTAGAATGGGAGTTTGTAATGTTCTCTTAGTTTTAAAATAAAATAAAAATAGATATTGTGTGAACGATTGCATCAGTGTTGATAGAATTGTGGAATTATTCCAGACATGGATGATTAAAACATTTTTGGGTGAATTATTCATTGCATAACCTATGCAATCAAGCCAAAGTTTTTTAGCAAAGACTATGAACAGTGGTCTGTTAAATTAAGAAACACTGGCTCAATACACACCTAGAGAATGCATGCTATTTCCTATGTAAATACATGGATAATCTGTAATTAAAACAGAAGAATTATTGTAAATAACTGCAAAAACAAAAGATGAACCTCCTTCTTCCTGCTAGACTTCTAAAACACCAGAAAGGTATAGAAGAGCTCCTTATGTTGGGATGATGATGAGCTCAGATGATGTCAGGGATATTCCTGTATTATGGTGCTCTCTCAGCTTGGTTGTTTTCTTGTTGATGTTTCATTACCAGGACTTATCAGCACTGATGACGCTATCTAGTTTGGTACTGAAACGTCAATAAAACAATCAAGCTCAGAGAGCATCAAGGACCTCACAGTTCAACCCTGAGTTACAAATATTCTCTTCTGATCAATATTCCTGGATATTTGGAGTTTTTCTGGAAATACTCTGCATAAACGTCCACAATAGTTATTCCTTTTTTTTGTATCTTGTTGTCTTTTATTTGACATTTAATGGTTACAAATAAATGTGCCAAGAGCCTTGGTGATGCAGTGGTTAGAATGCAGTATTTTAGGCTAATTTTGCCGACTGCCAGCAGTTTGATCCTGACCGGCTCAAGGTTGACTCAGCCTTCCATCCTTCCCAGATTGGTAAAATGAGGACCCAGAGTGTTGGGGCAATAGGCTGACTCTGTAAACCTCTTAGAGAGGGCAGTAAAGCACTGTGAAGCGGTATATAAGTCTAAGTGCTGTTGCTATTATTAGCAGCCCCAAATGGGGTTATAAGCACTAAATCCAAATAATTGTGTACATAAATATGTCCTAACAAAGAAAGAAATGCTCAGGTCAGTCAAATACGAAGCGTTTCCTGGCTTCTACACTCTACAATTCCAATATAAGGGTATGTACATATAGACCAGGAGTAGTCAACCTTTTTATACCTACCGCCCACTTTTGTATCTTTGTTAGTAGTAAAATTTTCTAACCGCCCATCGGTTCCACAGTAATGGTGATTTATAAAGTAGGGAAGTCAATTAAATTAAAAAAAGGAAAGTGCTTCAGTATCAGACCAAACCCCTACTGCCCACCATGAAAGCTGGAATGCCCACTAGTGGGCAGTAGGGACCAGGTTGACTACCACTGATATAGACAATGTAAGGGGCTACAGAGGGCATGTAAGTCTATCTCCAATTTCTCCTATCCATACATGGCTATGATGCCATCAACAGCTGAGGAATATTGGAGGTGTAACCATGATGCATTGGAAGGTAGTGGCTTGGGTTGAGTTGAGTCGGTCTTATTTACTGTATTTCTTTGGAAGGCTTATTGATTGCCTCCATCCAGAGGGATTCTAGGTTGAGAAGCACATCCTTGCCTCTTCAGCATTGATATCCCAGTGCCTTCTCACCAAGACTGAGGTGAAGCCACCTGGCAAGGAATCTCATTCCCGGCCCTTGTTATCCTAGGCATTCTTGAGGAAGCAGGTAATAAGGTAGGTAGTGGTGAGTTTTTATAAAGACCAGGGCTATATACAGAAAAATAATAATAGGACACTTAAGGAACAGGTTTGTCATTTCCATAAACACCCATAATTCAGTTCAACTTGGGTTCATTCCAGCTTGATTATTAATCACACTCTTAATTTTTGCCTCTGTAATTAACTGCATGGGACTAACCTACACTGCAATTTAATGCATCTGGACAATCTCTCTCTCTCTCTCTCTCTCTCTCTCTTCCCAACTCTCTCTTTTCCATTAACTGAAGGAAGATGACAAGAAAAAAATCCAGATTTACAAGTGTGTTTCAGGTCCTTGCCTGTTTTAATGCACATCCTCACATATTTTGATAAAATATGACAAATGTTTCACGCATTAGACACTTATTTTCTTGAAGAGGTATTGCTAAATTAGGAAAGAATTGGCTGTTGCAATCGCTTATATATATAAAAGGGTTGCAAATATTACAGGAGTCTTGCCAGAAATTGATCGCTGCACCTAAGACTTCTGCTCTCTGCCCTGCTGTGCTACTATGGAGAAGAAATGGAAATGCTTCAAGGACCCTCCCTGGATTCTCTGCATATTTACTATCTTGTTCCTCTGTGTAGCAGGTGAGCATCTTCGCCCTGCGTTATTTGGATCAAGCCACCGGGAGATCAGACTTTGCCAACAGTTGAGGAACACTTCAAAATTACTTGTGTGGCTTGAATTTTCACTCTCAACAGTGAAAATGGTGTCCCTTCATTGTTGGCAAGATCCAATGTTTCTTCACTGGAAGTCAGAATCTGGAAGAAGATACAGCTGTGGAAGGGTGGGAGGTGGAGAATTTCCAACAGAAAATGAAAGGTTCAGTGGTACCTCTCTGCCATGTTGCCTGGATTTTTCCCTGCCTGAATGGATGACAATTGAAATTGTATTAGCTCGGCAAAATGGATGAGAGAACGTGTGTTTGATGAAAGGTGCATTTCTACTTCAGAACTTACAGAATAGGGCCTCCTGAGTTGGCAAAAGGGCTCCCTTATTGGAAATAGCTGAAGTGCGGAGTTTCCTTCCTCAGTCTCTAGTGCCAAATGAAATAATGGGAGGTATTTGGAGAAGGATAGATGGTTAGATGGACAGAAGGGATGCAGTGGCTCAGTGGCTAAGGCGCTGAGTTTGTTGATCAGAAAGGTTGGCAGTTTGGCGGTTCGAATCCCTAGCATTGCATAACAGAGTGAGCTCCCGTTATTGGCCCCAGCTTCTGCCAACCTAGCAGTTCAAAAGCATGTAAAAATGCAAATAGAAAAATAAGGACCACCCTTGGTGGGAAGGTAACAGTGTTGCATGTACATTCGGCATTTAGTCACACCGTCCACATGACCATAGAGACATCTTCCGACAGCCCTGGCTCCTTGGTTTTGAAACGGAGATGAGCACCACCCCCTAGAGTTGGGAATGACTAGGACATATGTGCGAGAGGAACCTTTACCTTTATCTGTAGATGGTTAGAAACAACCACCACAGAGTCTGAGTTTGGGAGAGATTGCTAATGAAAAAACTCTCTTTCCTTAGTGCCTCTCTGTAGATCTGTGCAGAAGAGACCTCACTTCATCTTCAAACACCCTAAACTATAAAACAGTGGTAGTCAACCAGGTCCCTACTGCCCACTAGTGGGCGTTCCAGCTTTCATGGTGGGCGGAAGGGGTTTTGTCTGATACTGAAGCACTTTCCTTTTTTTAATTTAATTGACTTCCCTACTTTATCAATCACCATTATTGTGGAACCGGTGGGCGGTTAGAAAATTTTACTACTAACAGAGATACAAAAGTGGGCAGTAGGTATAAAAAGGTTGACTATCCCTGCTCTAAAAAGCAGAGGCTGTTCATTTCTTTAAAGTTATCATTGTCAAGGACTTCTGGTAATTCGATATTTCCTCAGCTCTCCTGGATGTCGACATTTCTGCTATACAAAAGGCTCAATATGCTCCTTCCATCTATGGTCTTCTTTGGATCAGTTACTCCCAGGAAGCAGTGGGATTCACTTACGTTTACCACCGGTTCACCACTGTGAGCGCGCATGCACACACACTCATGTTGTGTACGTGTATGCCTTCAGTGCATGTGCTTTGCTCGCACGTGGGGCATATGTGCAATGCATGCAGCATCGAAAATAAGGCTACATAGGATGTTTTGGAGCTGGGGCAGGTGGGTGGGTCAGACACCCACCCAGTTTGCCAGTACTGGTTCAGACAAACCGGCCCAAACCAACTGAATACCACCTCTGCTCCCAGGGATGACACCAGTGGTGGGTTTCAAATTTTTTAGAACCTACTCTGTAGGTGTGGCCTATTTTGTGGGTGTGGCTTGGTAGTCATGTGACAGGGTGGGAGTGGCCACCTTTTAAAATGTGGTGAAACTCATTTAACAACGCTCTTGCTTAGCAACCAAAATTTTGGACTCAATTGTGATGATAAATTTTCTTTCTTTCTTTCTTTCTTTCTTTCTTTCTTTCTTTCTTTCTTTCTTTCTTTCTTTCTTTCTTTCTTTCTTTCTTTCTTTCTTTCTTTCTTTCTTTCTTTCTTTCTTCCTTCCTTCCTTCCTTTCTTTCTTTCCTTTCTTCCTTCCTTTCCTTCCTTCCCGTTGGGTCAGTGGCAGCGGCGGGCCAGATTTACTTCCAGGTACGCCGGTGGAACCCTCTCTCACCGGTTCTCTAAATTTCACCAACCGGCTCTCGCGAGTAGGTGCGAGCCTGCAGAAACCCACCACTGGATGACACCATACCAATAAACCAAAATCAAAAAGCTTAAAATCAAACAAAAAAAATTTTTTTATAGTCCAAGACCGAACACAAGGCTTAAAAACAACCCTTGACTCAATAATGATGAGTAATGTTGATTTAGGACAAATGTGTTTTCCCCCCCATTTTCCAGGATCTCACCATCCCCACACAGCCACAGGCTGTGAGGACAAGGCTCCTCAGGGCTTTGCTGGGCCTCAGAAGATTAATGCCACTCCTGTGACTTTGACTCCAGAAGCCATCCATCAAAAGATAACTTGCCCAACAACCACCCCCAGTTCAACAGCCACCATAAATGCCAATGAAACTTACAATGCCACAGAAAACGCACCAGGGCCCACTAATTTACCCTTCTACACCTCACCCAATAGCACTGGTAAGTCATTCAAATGGGTCTGAGTTGGGTTGGAATTGCCGTTTAAAATCCATTTTTTGAAAGTGGTGTAAACAATGTTCGGTAGTATTCCTTAGAAGAACGGCCTTCTAAGTGTCATGGTTCAATTGATGGATGGAATTCTCACAAAACTCTCAGTTCTTTAAAAACTATATTCTGCCGTGGAGAAATATCAGACCTTGTCTTTCTTCCTAGTCTGCAAGTTCTCGTTCTAAGTTACCTGGATGGAATAATTTGAACAGTGATCCATGTGAACATAGTCTGCAATATGAGGAGCAGAATCAGGGGTGAAATCCATCAGGTTCTGACAGATTCTGGAGAATCAGTAACGGAAATTTTGAGTAGTTCGGAGTACCGGCAAATGCCACCTCTGGCTGGCCCCAGTGGGGTGGGAATGGAGATTTTGCAGTATCCTTCCCCTGGAATGGGGTGGGAATGGAGATTTTGCATGCCCACCAAGCCAAGCCACACCCACCAAGCCATGGCCAAAGAACTAGTAGTAAAAAAATTTGAATTTCACCACTGAGCAGAATATACTCAGTAAATAATTAACAGTGAAAAGGGAGCAAGACAAGGATGTATAGTATCCATTCTGTTGTTGAATGTACTTATGGACAAATATATTAGGAAGCTTATAGTGACATTAAGAGGTGTTTCAGTTGAGGACATATGCATGAGTACACCTTTATATATAGACGATGCCATGCTGACAGCTGAGGGTCTTAATCATTTGCAAGGAAAGTTAGCTGAATTGTATGATGCAACAAGAGTATAGATCTGAAAATTAAGGCATCATTAATGCATCAACATCCAATTTAGTTGTCCTTTCAGAGAAAATGGAGTGAATGATTGCGAGTCATTAATAAGTGTAAAAACTAACAAGAAGATACATTTGTAGGCTTCTGTAGAAAATTTATCATAGACATGGATGGATAAAGTTTAAGAGGCAGAGATTCTGGTACAATGTTTTTAGGTAGGAGGTTATTGAAAGAAGCAACATTCTGCAAATAAAAATATGCTTTCTTCAGTTATATGGAAGTCAGAAATGGCTATGTGGGGAAAAATTAAAAAGTACAATGAAGAAAGAATGGGTCACTTAGAATGAGTGTTATGAAACAAGAATAACCTTAGAACAAATAGGAAAAAAGAAGGAATTAGTCAACAGTATTCATAGAGGAAGACAAAGTTTGACTGCATATTATTGAGAAGAATTTGAAAAGGACTAATGAGAAGCTTAAAGAACATAAAGTATGAAGCAGTATATGAATATGCTTGAAAACGGTAGAAAGGTATGGAGGAGTTTAAGGACTGAAATTGGCATAAAATATTGTTTTAGTTGTACTTCTTTTCAATACACCTTTCATTTGCTTTGCTTACTATTTATGACTTTTTGTTTTTGCACTTCACATATCACTGATGGATTATAAATATCAACCATTGTATTCCAGAAGTGATAGGTGTGTATTCTATTCCAGCTACCTGTGCATTATTTTTTAGATGCTCACGGAATGACTACTGCATAACCTGGTGCAGAATCTTCCCTAATCTTGCCATGTATTGACTAGATCCATCTGTCCATCACAATGGTGGGTTCCAGATCCCGTTCCAATCAGTACGGTTGGAACAAGCCCAGTGTCACCCACATGGACGTGCGTGGCGTGCGTGCATGTATCGTACTTGCCTGTGACACTTCCGCAAGCCTCTGTAATCTGAGATCCGACTTCAGCTGACAGTATGGCAATGTTGGGAGTTGACATAGTGCTCCATGAAGTCATGTTGTCCACATGACCATGGAAATGTCTTTGGACAGCTCTGGCTTTGAAATAGCCTTAAAATGGAGGTGCATATTGTCCCCTATAGTCGGCAAGGACTAGTTGAGTAAAATCTGTGGGTATTCCTTGACTATATATATATAGTAAGGGTATGGCTAGCTGATGAGAGCTAAAAAGCTCAAAATAGATCTATACTAGTCTCTATTGTTTATTTATTGATCAGCTCAAAAACGTAGCATATATGTGTGTGTGTGTGTGTGTGTGTGTGTGTGTGTGTTACGTTTTTGAGCTGATCAATAAATAAGTCAGGGAGACTAGGATAGATCTATTTCGAGCTTTTTTAGCTCTCATCAGCTAGCCATACCCTTACTGGGATTCGAACGGGGCTGTATTGCATGTCAGGCAAGAGCCTTAGCCATTCAGCCAACCAGGTTCTTCTTATTGCATCAGCTGAGACAGGAGAATAAGTATCTATAATTGTTCCACAACATCCTGTTAGGGCCCCATTAAGGGAGGAGACATACTGTTTCCTTTTCTGCCTTTCGGCTCATCACCAGAGACCATCTAGACAGAAAGCCAAGAGTTCCGTTGTGTAAATTTTTTTAAATATGTGTGTTAGTTTTATGAGCTGATCAATAAATAAATCAGAGAGACCAGGATAGATCTATTTCAAGCTTATTAGCTCTCATCAGCTAGCCATACCCTTTACTGGGACTCGAACCGGGGCTGAATTGCATATCAGGCAGGAGCCTAGCAATTCAGCCAAGCCGGCTCTCCTTTATTGCATCAGCTGAGACAGGGGTATTTAGTATAGGCAATTTTTTTCACAACATCCTGTTAGGGCCCCATTAAGGGAGGAGACATACCGTTTCCTTTTCTGCCTTTCGGCTCATCACCAGAGACCATCTAGACAGAAAGCCAAGAGTTCCGTTGTGTAAATTTTTTTAGATAACAAATATAGAAATCACAACATACCAATGATTCTTAACCTGCTTGATTGTCTCCTTCCTTTTTGAAGCTATTCTACTGTATTCCTCCTGGGTTTAATATCATCCGCTTATTTTCCTCTATGATTGCTCTTTTGAAGTTCCAGCTGAGTTAGTCCACTGAGCGCTTCACTGTTATTGAATAATTCTGTGAAGACTGGAGGAAGCAGAGTAGGCGAGATGGCAGCAGACAGATTTAACATAAAGAAACAAACAATGATTCGATACAGCTATGGCAAGATAGTTGACACGGCTACCCAAATCATAGGATCGCAGAGTAACTTAAGTTATGCAGGTGGCTGGTTCCTAGATTTCAGGAAGTAGGAAAAGGAATGGGCGATTTTTAAAATACATTGTTTTATTTCATTCTTTATTCCCTACAGACAGCAATGTGCCATCAAATCCCCCCTGTTTGCAAGGCTGGGCCATTTTTCTTATCTTCTTAGCTGCCCTATTGGCCCTGGTCCTTCTCCTTGGTCTCCCAGTTATGGTAAGTGATCCATTAACATCTGCTCAATAATAATTTATTTATTAAACATCTATACCGTCCATCCCACTTGGGTGGTTCACAACAGCGTTGTCATAAAGCAATATAAACATTTGAATTAAAATGGAGTTAAAAACAAGTCAAAGCATACAAGTTAGAAGTAAAAGTTGAAGTTAAAAATTAAGAAGGCTAAAAAGAAGATTAAGGGAGCAGAAGTGCCCTCAGACTACCAGCCATTCCAGGGTTACCTCATACTCTTAGACCCTCCCATGCTAATTGGTAGAGCCAGATCTTAATTTTTGTAATTTTAATTTTTAATAATTTATTATCATTTATAATTGTAACTTTTAATATTTTAAAAAACATAATTTATAATTTTTATTATATTATATATAATTATAATATATTACAGGGATGCAGTGGCTAGGATGCTGAGCTTGTTGATTAAAAAGATCAGCAGTTCGGCAGTTCGAATCCCTAGTGCCGTGCAATGGAGTGAGCTCACATTACTTGTCCCAGATTCTGCCAACCTAGCAGTTCAAAAGCACGTCAAAAATGCAAATAGAAAAATAGGAACCACCTTTGGTGGGAAGCTAACAGTGTCCCTTGCGCCTTCGTAATTGAGTCATGCCGGCCACATGACCACGGAGACATCTTTGGACAGCGCTGGCTCTTCGGCTTTGAAACGTAGATGAGCACCGCCCCCTAGAGTTGGGAACAACTAGCACATATGTGCGAGGGGAACCTTTACCGTATAATTTTAAATTTGAATATTTTTTTGCTGCTGAGGTTGATGAGTTCCCACCATCATAATAACACAAATTAAAACTGTTTGTTTTTGTGTTCTCCAGCTCTGGTACTTCTTTGGCAACCGACACTCACAGTCTCAGCAGCCGTGTGTCCGATATAACCACAGAGTCTATGTGGTCCCAGAGGAACAAAGCCTACCACTAGAATAAATGGAGATGAAGAAGAAGATCCAACCCCAAGGTCTCCAGTGCTCCAGCTGTTTTCTAACACAAAACGAGACATTTGTTTTCAATTTATTGCTTGCAAGGAAACCACAACAAGAGACGAAAGCTCAGGAAAGTGGACATGTTTCTGCAGAAAGCTGATGTGGACAGATGTCTTCAAGCAATTGGCACTTTGACTGTGGATGGGAACCATCAAGTACCAATCCCCACCTATCTTCCTATCCCTCTATTTAATCTAAGTGAACATATGAAAAATTACCTACACATGAACTCAAACAAAGATAAAAAATATTCCAGAAGTTGCCTCCCCTTATCTTTCTTCTTGATGATGGAATCAGGAGATCATAGGTTGGGGGCTGGGTCGAGAAGAAAAAACCTTAAATTGTGGGAGATCAAAAGATAAACATTATTGGGCAGATGGAGAAGGAAGCATCTACAGCATTTCTGCCGCAAGTGCAGTATGAAAAGGGTAGGAATTTAGGGTTAAAAGGAATTATTATTTCATATTCTAGGGCCATGAAGGCGAACCTATGGCACGGGTGCCACAGGTGGCACGCAAAGCCATTTCTGAGGGCACGCGAGGCGTTGCCCTGTCAGCTCCAGTGCACATGAGCGTGCTGGCCAGCTGATTTTTGGGCTTGATTTTTGGCCAGTTTTTGCTCTCCTGAACCCTCCAGAGGGATAAAAATGGCCCAACAGGCAACCTGGAAGTCCATTCCTGAACTTTCAGTTTGTGTGTTGGGTCTTTTTTTTCCCCTCCCCAGGCTCCAAAAAAGCCGTGTGCACATGCGCAGGGCAGTAAGGGGGTATCACACATGCATGCTCAGGGGACACAGTATGGGAGGCATTAAATTATCGGTATGGGCACATGAGCATGCACAATAGCGCGAGCGTATGTGCTTTTGGCACCCAAGGCGAAAAAGATTCGCCATCACTGTTCTAGGGCAGGGGTCTGCAAAGTCGGCTCTTTTAAGACTGGTGAACTTCAACTCCCAGAATTCCCCAGCCAGCATGGCTGACTGGGGAATTCTGGGAGTTGAAGTCCACCAGTCTTAAAAGAGCCGACTTTGCAGACCCCTGTATCTAGGGGAATGTAACTGGGCAATGTGTAATCCTGTTATTTTGCACGTTGGAATTGGAGTTCATTGGACTTAATCCCCGAAGCATGTGCTGCTTTACAGGGCAAATGGAGCATCATTAACAAGATATCTTGACCCTAACAAATCAATGCAAGAATGGTTTCCTCTATTAGAGGAATTTCACATCATTCCAACTGAAGCAAAGGCCAGCAGATTCAACCCAACACCAAAGCAAATCTACACTATTGCAAAGATTTTCCTGTTCCAGGAAATCTGGTAGGATGGAATAGAATGGGACATTAAGAAAAAAAAAGCTTTTATTAAATTGAGTTTAACAAGCCAAAAGACAAATGAACAATACAGAAACAAAAAACAATTCTCTATTGGTTGGATGGGCAGTATTATTGGGTAGGGCAGCCCCTGCAGTGATTCTTAAACTTTGGTGGCATGTCCATGATTCCATAGACATGGAATCGCATTCGCTGGCTGGGGAATTCTGGGAGTTGAAGTCCGGACATCTTTAAGTTGCCAAGGTTGAGAAACACCGCATTAAAGGATGCCTTGCTGTTGTTGTTTTTTCAACCCCTCTAAAATGTGCCTTTAGACATAAGATTCTGTTCCTGTAGCTTCACAATAAAGGTCTTATTAACCTACATAACTTGGGTTTCGTAGTCTGGTCTACTTTGAAGGGCTGACAAAATTCCATCCATGATAGGAGCGTGATAGGTTTTTGCTTTCACGGCATGAATGAAATGGGTAAAGAAACAGGCGAATCCCCCAATCAACCTGAATGGATTACTTGGACATTGCCATGGTTAGGAAGAGTTTGAAATACAAAATAGATTTCTTCCATCAGGTTCATTTCTATCTACTGGGCCCATGACTGTCACAGTTTTTCTCAACCTTGGCGACTTTAAGTCCTGTGGACTTCAACTCCCAGAATCTGGCTGGGGAATTCTGGGAGTTGAAATCCACAGGACTTAAAGTTGCCAAGGTTGAGAAACAGTGGTCTATCAGCTTTGAGCTGCAGTGCAGAAGTGTCTTCCATTTCTCACAGAGATATCCTTTCAGACCGATACAAATCAAGAAATTCAGCAAAGCCTATCAACCAATCAAACAACAACCGATTACCGCCATAAAACCAGATAAAATAAAATATCTAATAATAAAACCATTACTTAACTCTATATACAAAGGTCCTCAACTTATAACTTATAATGGAGCCTGCCTAATATGGTCATATGATTGTATGATTATGGCCGTGATAATTGTAAAACAGGTCATCATGTGACTAATCCAATGTTACAACCTATCATTGCGGCGGTTGTTAAGCAAATCACCAGGGTGGCTCAGTGAATGTGTGGTTGTTAAGCAAAGCTATTGTTTGCTATGGTGTATTTTTGCCAAAAATTAGAAGTAAAAACCAGTTTTCATCAAAAACATCGTGAATCACAGTCATGTGCCTATGGAATGTTGCAAATGGCCATACATGCACTCAAAATTCAGTCACGTGGCTGGGGGTGGGGCATTATAACTTTGGGACCAGGTCGTAAGTACCTTTGTGGAGGGTTTGTCATAACTTTGAACACTCACTTAATGGCCAATCCTACATTGAGGACTAACTATATATAAAACACTAGCTGATAACCCGGCATAGCCCAGGTATGTATTTATCCATACATAACTATATGCGAGACCACACGGTATAGTTATATGCGAGACCGTCTCCTGCCCCATACATCCCTTCGGCCGATCCACTCCCACAGAGTTGGCCTTCTCAGGGTGCCGTCAGCCGGGCAATGCCATCTGGCAACACCCAGGGGAAGAGCCTTCTCTGTGGCGGGCCCTGCCCTTTGGAACGACCTACCCCCTGAATTGCGTACCATCACGGACCTCCGCCTCTTCCGCCAGTGTCTAAAGACACATCTTTTTCAGCAAGCCGGCCTAGCCTAACCCTCCCGTCGAGACTATTTAGATAGTTTTAAATTGGGGATTTTAATTTGATTTTAGCATAGGATTATAATTTAATTTAATATATTTTTAAATTTTGTATTTATTGTATTGTTTTGTATGCTTTTAAATTCCTGTGCGCCGCCCTGGGTCCTTGCGGAGAAGGGCGGGATATAAATGTAAATAAAACTAAAAAACTAAAATCCCAATCCTGTATTAGAGGGAACTCCCTTGTGGGGTACCTTTTCATTTCAGCGGCCCAGGCATTCCAGAGTTATGCTGGAACACACACGCAAATGGACACCCCCCCCGAAGGGTGTTAGGGGTGTCTTACCTCCACAGTATTTGTTTTCAGAGAGTAAGTCATCTGTGTAGCACGTTTGGTTGAAATTGCTCAAGGCGTTCCAGAGTTATGCTGGAACACACACACGAACATATGAACACATGAACACACACACACACAAAAACACACACACTTATATATAGATATACTAGCTGTTCCCATCCACACATTGCTGTGGCCCAGTCTGGTTAAATGGCCAACCAATCTGTGCATAAAGCTACACCTGCACACACAAACATGTGCCCCAACTTACCTATCTACTCCCTCTCTCCCTCTACCTACCTGCCTACTGCATTTCTCCCTCTCCCGCTCTATCCTCTCTCTATCCCTCTATCTACCTACCTATCTACTGTATTTCTCCCTCCCTCTCTCTATTCCTCTACCTACCTACCTACCTACCCACCTACCTACCTATGGACAGAGTATTTTATGTCCTAAAGGATGACATAATATCTGTGGCCCACTGCTCTCTCTGTATCCATCTACCTACCTTTTTTACATTTTTTTTACATTTCCATTGCATGTACCTGGCACAGGTGTGACATCTACACAATATATATCATTGGTGCCGTACTTGAAAGGAACGTTGTGTGAAAATTTGGAAGCGATCGGTGCAGTACTTTCGGAGATTAGCTGTTTTAAACAAACTCTTATTACATTTTTATTTAGATAGATTGCTTCTCAGGCTTTTGGCTAAGCTCAAGAATAGCATCAGCAAAGCAACCAATATTAAGAGAGAATTCAGAAGGCAGTTTTTGCTACAAAATCAGGATCCATGATATTGGTCACGGAAGGCTAGCTAAGAAAGCCATACTAGAAATAGTAGTTCCTATAGCTTGGAGTCCAACTACTCAGGAGCAACAGTTAGTTCGGAGGGAGGAGATGGGGAGAACTTCAAATAAAGAAAGGAGAAAGCTGTGGAGTGAACTACAAATATAGAGTAAGGTACAGAATGAAAGGACTATCGTCTGTGTCTAGAGCAGTGTTTCTCAACCTTGGCGACTTTAAGTCCTGTGGACTTCAACTCCCAGCTATGCTGGCTGGGGGATTCTGGGAGTTGAAGTCCACAGGATTTCAAGTCGCCAAGGTTGAGAAACACTGCTCTAGAGGTATAGAATAAAATAATACAGGCAGTCCTCAACTTACAACAGTTCATTTAATGAACATTCAAAGTTAAAATGGCATTGAAAAAAGTGGGTTATGACCATTTTTCTCCCTTATAATCTTTCCGGCATCCCCATGGTCACATGATCAAAAATCAGATACTTGGCCACTAACTGATATTTATAACGGTTGCAATGTCCCAGAGTCATGTGATCCCCTTCTGACAAGCAAAGTTTCCGGCGTCACGATATAGCCAGCTGGTGCCATCTCTGGCTATTGGGGGCGAGTCATAGGCCCCCACAGAGAGGGCTCGCAACTTGGGTGTCCTCCTGGACTCTCGGCTGTCCCTAGAAGACCATATGACAGCCGTGGCCAGGGGGGCTTTTTATCAGGTTCGCCTGATACGCCAGTTGCGCCCCTTTCTGGATCGTGACGCTTTATGCATGATCACTCGTCACTTCCCGTCTGGACTACTGCAACACTCTCTACATGGGGCTTCCCTTGAGGTGCACCCGGAGACTCCAGTTAGTCCAGAATGCGGTCGCGCGGGGGATTCTGGGAGCGTCTAGATGCTCCTGCGTGACACCTCTCCTGCGCGACCTGCACTGGCTGCCTGTGGCTTTCCGGGTGTGCTTCAAGGTATTAGTAATCATCTTCAAAGCGCTCCATGGCAAGGGACCTGGCTATCTGCAAGACCACCTCCTGCTACCAAACACCTCCCACCGACCAGTCCGCTCCCACAGGGAGGACCTCCTCAGGCTGCTGTCGGCCAGGCAATGTCAGCTGGCGACTCCCAGAGGGAGAGCCTTCTCTGTGGCAGCTCCTGCCCTCTGGAATGACCTACCCGCTGACCTACAGACAACCACGGACCTACGCCAGTTCCGTCGGGCCTTAGACCTATCTGTTTCGTGCGGCCGGCCTGGCGTAGTTTTTTAAATTGCTTTAGTTTTTAAATTGGTTTTAGTAAGGGTTTTTTAACTGGATTTAGATCAGGCCAATCCATTTAATATATTTTTAATTGGATTTTATGCTCTATCTTATTGTTCTTATTATTGCCTGTACACTGCCCTGAGTCCCGCAAGGGAGAAGGGCGGCCTAAATATTTAATAAATCTAAATCTAAGTCAGATTCACTTTACAACTGTGTCAGTAATTTAACAATGGTACTATTTCACTTAACAACTGTGGCAGGAAAAAGTCTTGTTTTGTTAAGTGACATAAATGTTGGGGTTAATGTGGTTATAACTGGAGGACTACCTGTATAGACATGATAACAGTATTCCAGTATTTGAGGGGCCGCCACAAAGAAGAGGGGAGGACAAGAAACAATGGTTGGAAACTAATCAAAGAGAGAAGCAACCTAGAATTAAGGAGAAACTTCCAAACAGTGAGGACAATTAACCAGTGGAACAACTTGCCTTCAGAAATGGTGGGCATTCCAACACTGGAGGTTTTTAAGAGGAGACTGGACAGTCACTTGTCTGACATAATATATGTTCTCCTGCTTGAGCAGGGGGCTGGACTAGAAGACCTCCAAGGTCCCTTCCGGCTCTATTCTATTCTAATACTGAATCAGAATTATATACAAAGCAAATTGCTTGTAGTCAGAAAGGTATATTTCCTTTTTCTCATGTCCTCTAAAATGGCACATGTCTACTATTTACATTGGCAGTGCCCCAGGGGTCTCGAAACTGGCTGACTGAGGAATTTTGTGAGTTGAATCCGCAAGTCTTAAAGTTGCCAAGTTTGGAGACTCTTGCAGTACCCAAAGAGCATTTGTCTCTGGTGGTGGTGACCCAGATTGGATCCTTTCACCTCCATTTCTTAAACATTTGCTCATGTGCAGGGATCACATTGTAGATCCCCATTCAATTGCATTCACCCTTTGTATTCATTCCTAGATATGACATCACCAGGTTATTGGTGCTTTATCCTAATGCTTCGTTTACTATTCCTTGGTTTTAGTTCCATGTGATGATTTAGCCTCATGGCTGAGACGCTTCCTTACCAAACCGCTGCTCGTGGATTTAATTTAAGTAGTGTTTTTCTTATAAAAACCTGTGCATATTTGTCCTATTAAAACAATTAGTGTGTCAAAAGATTATTTATAAAACCTTTCCAAAACATTTTACCCATGGAGTAAAAAAACCTGCAAACATTGAAACATTGCTGTCATCATTCAATAGTATAAATCAGGGGTAGTCAACCTTTTTATACCTACTGCCCACTTTGGTATCTCTGTTAGTAGTAAAATTTTCTAATCGCCCACCGGTTCCAAAGTCATGGCGATTTATAAAGTAGGGAAGTCAATTAAATTTAAAAAAGGAAAGTGCTTCAGTATCGGACAAAACCCCTTCCGCCCACCATGAAAGCTGGAATGCCCACTAGTGGGCAATAGGGACCCGGTTGACTATCACTGGTATAAATCATCTCTAGGCAGGATGGCCAACGTACAGGATAGGTAGGTAGGTAGGTAGGTAGGTAGGTAGGTAGGTAGGTAGGTAGGTAGGAAGATAGGTAGGTAGGTAGGTAGGTAGGTAGGTAGATAGATAGATAGATAGATAGATAGATAGATAGATAGATAGATAGATAGATAGATAGATAGATAGATAGATAGATAGATAGATTGACATACTCCATTCCAGCAACTGTTCTTTATATATTAACAATATAGTGTTAATACCACTTTATAATACCTTGGTAAGGCCACACTTGGAATACGCCATCCAGTTTTGGTCGCCACGATGTAGAAAAGACATGGAGACTCTGGAAAGAGTGCAGAGAAGAGCAACCAAGATGATTAGGGGACTGGAGGCTAAAACATATGAAGAACGGTTGCGTGAACTGGGTATGTCTAGTTTAATGAAAAGAAGGACTAGGGGAGACATGATAGCAGTCTTCCAATATCTCAGGGGTTGCCACAAGGAAGAGGGAGCCAAACTATTCTCCAAGGCACCTGAGGGTAGAACAAGAAGCAATGGGTGGAAACTAATCAAGGAGAGAAGCAACTGAGAACTGAGGAGAAATTTCCTGACAGAACAATTAATCAGTGGAACAGCTTGCCACCAGAAGTTATGAATGCCCCAACACTGCAAGTCTTTAAGAAGATGTTGGATGGCCATTTGTCTGAAACGGTATATGGCTTCCTGCCTAGGCAGGGAGTTGGACTAGATGACCTCCAAGGTCCCTTCCAACTCTGCTATTGTACTGTATTATATGCTGTAGTCTCCAGTCCCCTAATCATCTTTGTTGCTCTTCTCTGTTCAGTAAACTCTAAAGTAGGAAGGTATCAAACAAATGGAGCAGAATTGGCCATATCGGTTGAACTCCAAAATTGCACAGTAGCACTTGGACCCAATTAATACTCGGAGATCAAATGCCTATGTCTAAACCCATCCATAGCCCCCCCCCCAAATAAATCACACCAACTTTAAAATGTACTTTATAATTATTTTGTCAGACTCCACATACAAAGATTTGATTTTAACAAGCGTTTTGGGATGTTTCTGGGTGTACTAGTGTTGTTCTTTGTGTGTTTAATACATCATTTCCCCACATTAATCCAGAATTATTTTTCTTAATCCCTGTATCTACATGGAATTGTGTGTCAGTTTCCTGTGATAGGCACTTCTGGGATGAGTAGACAGGGATTCTCTTCCCCTTCTCTATTTTGTTTTCCTTACAAAAATACCAAAAGTCAGGAATCTTGTCAGGCAAACTGTATGTCAGCAGCCCTGTCTTATGATAACAGTCTGAACTGGTTGCTTGGTGGTAGAGCCACTTTATCCAGGATTATTTAAGGAAGAGTAAAACTGGAGACAGGGACAAGATTGGAAAGTAGGCATCGGGTAACCATCTGCCTTCTCTCTTTTCAACTCATCAGCCATGGCTCACCCCAAGAGATCCCTTTTCTTCACCTCAACGGTGTGCCTCTGCATTGCTCTATACCTTCAAGGGACATGTAAGTCTTTATTTCTTGCTTACCAGGGATCATATCACTTCTGAAGGGAGGACAAAACTTAGTACATTTGTATTGCATCTCACAGCATCTTCTCTGAGTAGAGCCGGAAGCCTTCATGTAGCAAGAGTGGCTGGTATCACTTGCTTGTTAATTCTTGTCTCATCATTCTAACCTTCCATGAAGCCTACTATGTTCACTGCTATTCACAGATAGTTCTGTGGTTTTAAAATCCTACATTAATCCACAAAGACGTGGGCAAATTGTAGGTTACCAACTATATAATAACGAATGTTCTTGCAGTCATTGTGCCTTTTCTTTTGTCAATGGAGCTTCGGTTCACCCTAGCAAATTCTCCTAGCAAATTTCCACCTAGCAAGTTCGCATTTTGGGTAGCAGAAGTGTTAGAACACTCTTGGGGATAATAGAATGATATGCCATGGAGTTAAAAAGTTAAATTAGTAGTCAGGGTAAATTCCATTGAAGGGTATTTTGTAATCTGATTAGATGGTCCATATGTCTCACTTCTCTCTACTATATTCTAACCATTTTAGTTAGAGATGCCAATGAATATATGTTTTCTAAATGTGTAGATATCAACTCCCAAAATTCCCAAAACCTTACTGAGAATTCTGGGAATGGAAATCAAAAGCCACATATTTGGAAGGCATCCAAATTGCAGAAACATGTTGCAAGAAGTAGACATTTCCCCTTAAATTCTACTTGCTCTTATCCAACATTCTATTTCTAGAGTTATACAATTTCAAACCTGATTTATTCTGCATTATGAATATGTTGCATAACCTAGTTTAATTTTATTACTTACTCATCTATACTATAAATTTATAGTCTGATAGTGTATTTTACAGAATTAATCCTTATGTTTGTTTGGCATTTTTAACTGCATTTAGCATACCTCCTTCCCTTGATTCTACTCTAGCCATATATACAGATTCTCACACACCTTACCCAATAGTTAAAATACCAGATGCTTTAAGGCCAATAACATAAAATAAAATTCTAAGATTTTTATGACAACTTGTTTCAACTTGGTGAATTTTGGCTATTTGGGAATTATTTTCTAGCCAAAATCCAAATTTTGATTGGACTGAAGAGTTAAGGAAGTTGATAGGTAATTGTGCCTGATCTTTAAACTTCTAATCCAGTTTTTCTCAACTTTGGTATCTTTAAGACATGTGGACTTCAACTCCCAGAATTCCCCAGCGAGATATGCATCTAAAGTTACTGAGGTTGAGAAACACTTTTAACTTAATTACACCATGATGAAGTGAGCCATTCCTGATATTCATGATTTTTGGCCCTATAAGAATGTCACTTTTTGTTCGGATAATACCTGGGTAGGTGACAAATGTGTGTGAGGGAATAACTAAGTTATGTGTGTCACCATAAGATCTGGCTCAACAATATGTCAGGGCTAAATAGGATCTTCTTCAGATTTTCACCTGAAAGTATCATAATTCCTAGAACATAATGTCTAGGCTATTATTATTTTTGAAAAGAACAACCAGTATAGATGACAAAGGGAACAATCAAATCTCAAGTGCTTCCTGTGGGACCAACTCCTTGGTCCCAAATTTGTCACTCTTTTCTTTCTTTTTAATCTGGGTACTGTTTCCATTCTTTTTAAGAAACAATATATGATCTATTTATATATCTAGCAGTTTGAAAGCACGTAAAAAAAAGACAAGTAGAAAAATAGGGACCACCTTTGGGTGGGAAGATAACAGCTTTCCGTGCATCTTCAGTGCATAGACATGCCGGCCACATGACCACGGAGCTATCTTCAAACAGCACTGGCTCTTCGGCTTGATAAGCACCGCCCTCTAGAGTCTGGAACGACTAGCACATATGTGCAAGGGAAACCTTTACCTTTATATGACATTTTTTTTTTTTTAAAGAGTGGAAGTGGATATGTGGTAAGAGAGTGGATGAGGTCTCCATTAGCTAAAACAAATCAGGAGCAATTCTGGATATTAGGAGAAGATGGCCAATTCTTCAACTCTTTCACATGTTGGTTATTGTTATTTCCACTATAGAGAACAGACAGCATGCAGACAAAACAGTGCTTCCTATAGGGTCCCCCACTTCAAGTAGGAAAACACACCAAGCAGCAATTGAGGTGAATATATAAACAGTCGTGAAGTGGGCATAGAAAAACCTAGTTATTAAAGGAAATATTTCCATGAAATTCCTTGTTCTTCTCAAAAAAGAGCATTTAACTCTGAATTTTAAACAGGTAGACATTCAGAAGACATTTATTATTAGATGAGTGGATTTTTTTTTTTTACAGGCCTTCCCCAAGTGGTATATCTGCAAATATTACCTGGTTTTTTATTTGATACTCCTACCAGATGATAAATGACCATTCTTGATCAAAATAATATTTCCTGTCAAGGGCTTAGCCATGCCTCATTAATAGAACTAAATCAAAGGAGGCCTAGGTAAAAATACTTGTTGAACTACAGAGAAATAGGTTATTCCAATGATTCCTGCAAGCCCGAGTTTTCTAAATTGCTCTACCTATAATTTAATATAGTTATTTTTTTTTGCTTTGTTTTAATATATTTGTTGCTTTTGAGTGTGTCTAGGAGTTTTTGTTAATTTTGTGAACCACCCTACAGTATAGATGCAGTTCATCTAGGCTGAAATAACTAAACAAAGCAAATATCCAGCCCACAATTAGTCACACTTTTTAAACAATCTCAAGTGGTATTTTTTTCCTAAGCTTCAATTTTGATTTGACTTTTGTTTATTTCAACTTGGCTAACACCCTGGATTTGAAAAAAACAGCAACAGAGGATGACATAAAGAACACAAAACATGTGTCGCTTTTACTAAAACTAAGCAACTGACTCTACTTGGTGTGGAGATAAAACCATTCCAAATTCCTCAGAGGGAAAAAAAGGATTGAGCTATTTCCACCCCCCCCCCCCCAATGCAAATTGACTTAGAAAATAAACCATGTATTTCCAGCTGCATACTTAGAAAATACTTGACTTCGATCTGGCAGCTGGCTAAAAGTGATGAAATTTGGATGCTTTACCACATTTCAAGTGCTGTCTCATTTCAGTATACGTATATGTATGTATGTATGCATATATAAACTTTTAATCAAAGAAATTTTAAGGAAAATTGAAGGGACATGGTGGCTCAGTGGCTAAGACGCTGATCAGTTAGGTCAGCAGTTTGGCAGTTCGAATCCCTAGCATCACGTAATGGAGTGAGCTCTGGTTACTTGTTCCCAGCTTCTGCCAACCTAGCAGTTTGAAAGCATGTAAAAATGCAAGTAGAAAAATAGGAACCACCTTTGGTGGGAAGCTAACAGCATTCCATGCACCTTCAGTCTTGCCGGCCACATGACCACGAAGACATCTTTGGACAGCACTGGCTCTTTGGCTTTGAAATGGAAAGGAGCACAGTCCCCTAGTTGGGAATGACTAGCACATATGAGCAAGGGGAACCTTTAGTTTTACTTTAAGGGGAAATTGCACATTTTGAAAAAGAAATGGAAAGGAAGGAAAAATAAAGTAATAGGTAAGTAAAAAAGAGAGAGAGAGAAAGAAAGAAAGAAAGAAAGAAAGAAAGAAAGAAAGAAAGAAAGAAAGAAAGAAAGAAGGGAGAAAGGAAGAAAAATAGAAGAGAAGAAAAGAGGTGGTTTCCAAACTTTAATAGCAGTTGCAAGCACATTTATATTTTACCATCTTGCTAAGATTACATCATAATTCCCTTCTTTCCATCAAACCTATAAATCACAAGTTCATTTCTTCCGGCAAAAAGTCCATAAGGGGTTTCCAGTCACTAATAAATGTATTAATTGCTCTTTCCTTAACCAAACCAGTCAATTTTGCCAAGTCTGCTAATTCTGTCGTCTTCCGTGGTCCTTTTTTCTTAACAGCTGCCCAACTCCTAGGAGGTGTTGTAGGAGGAGGAACAGGAGGTGGTGGTGGTGGATTGCTCCCCGGTACTGATCTTAATGTTGGAGGAACACCAGTAGTTGGTGGTGGAACAGGAGGCGGAGGAACCGGCGGTACTGTAGGAGGAACACCAATACTGGGAGGTGGAGGAACACCAATAGTGGGAGGTGGAGGAACACCAATAGTGGGAGGTGGTGGAACAGGTGGTGGTGGAACAGGAGGTGGTGGAACCGGAGGCGGTGGAACCGGAGGCGGTGGAGGAGGAGTTCCTATCACTACAACAACCACCACCACAGGAGTGCCCGTCACTACCACCACCACTACCACCACCACCACTACCACTACCACCCCAGTAACAACAACTGGTAAGCATTCATCCATTTGTGGGACATAGTATGTAAATAGCATGTGGTGGAAACCTTTGTAGGTCTTTGCCCAATGGCCCTACCCTTCATAACAGAGGAGGAGAAGTCTTAAGAGATGAGATAGGGTGGGTGGTGGATCTTGTGATTTTCTTTTCTTTCCAGGAGATGCTGGGACAGAGAACAAGACCAATTTTGCATTACGGAAATACTCTAGCAGGGATGCAATTCAGTTTTACAATTGATGGGATGGGGGGGATGATCTTTGGGAGTCGAGGCAAAATTGGCTACCACTATTCTCACGCCATCTAGAAGTTCTCATTTATTCCCGTCAGAAGCTCCTCCAAAGGATTCAATGGGAATGTTGTTTTGAGGAGGTTTTGGAGAAGTAAAGATGGTGTTTTGGGCAAGGAATATTACTGCCACCGCAACAAAACAACCTATGGTTGTGAGTTTCAGCCTCTTTCATTTTATCTGCAGAGATTATGGCAGTAATATTTCATCTGATGAGGTCATTTTTAGGGTTGTCATTTATAATTTAAACTAATCATCCAATTATACTTATTTTAGTGTTTTCAACTCTGATTTGTTTTTCTCTCCTAGGAGTAAATGGGTGCGGTACAACTTCTGCTACCACCAAGGGTAAGATGCATATCAATGTAACTCATAGATTCCATAGGGGTGGACAATCTTCAAATCTTTGCAATCTTTGGGGCCAATTTGGTTTCCTGCCCTGTTATAATAGAAGCCTACTAAAGCTGGCTGAGGAACTCTGTGAGTTGAAGTCCACAAGTCTTAAAGTTGCCAAGGTTGGAGAACCCTGCTTTAGAACATGAGAAGACCTAGTGTTTTCAAAGGGAGATCCAAACGAGACATAATATTGAGGAACAGAATATCTCTAGATACTTCTATAGACCTAGCATTCCGTGTCAACTGAACCAGACTTGTGTCCAGTCCATTTGCCTAAAAATTTGGTCCCATCTTCCTCCTTCCTTCAAGCACCCTTCATTTTTTGCAGCCCCATCTAGAGTCAGGCTGTATCTTTTGATGTTTCAAAAAAGTGCACATAACATATGCAGACAAGGCAAAGCTCCTCAAAATCACCTAGACCAGTGGTGTCCAAACTTTTTTCAAAGAGGGCCAGATTGGATGAAGTGAACATGGTGGAGGGCCGAACATTTTTCCGAACATTCTTTGAACCATTACAATTAAATGCAAATAAATTATTTTATGCCAAGTTAATTGCAAATGACATACTTTTCATTTCATAACATTAAGATCAACTGACAGTTGAGTTTTCACAATGTATTGAAAATAAATTAAAAAAAAACTTACCTACCTCTTTCTTTTTCTTCCTCTCTCTCTCCATTTCTCTCGCTCTTTCTCTCTTTCTTTCTCTCTCTCTCTTTTTCTCTTTCTTTCTGTCTCTCTTTCTTTCTCTCTCTCTCTTTCTTCCTCTCTCGCTCTCTCTCCATTTCTCTCGCTCTTTCTCTCTTTCTTTCTCTCTCTCTTTTTCTCTTTCTTTCTGTCTCCCTTTCTCTCTCCCTCTCCCTCTCTCTTTCTCTCTCTTTCTTCCTCTCTCTCTCTCTCCATTTCTCTCTCTCTCTTTCTCTTTCTTTCTGTCTCTTTCTTTCTCTCTCGCTTTCTTTCTCTTTCCTTCTCTTTCTCTTTCTTTCTCTCTTTCTCTTTCTCTCTTTCTCTCTGTCACTCTGTGTGTGTGTCTGTCTGTCTGTCTGTCTCTCACTCACTTAATCAGTCTCTATCTGTCTCTCCCTCCCTCTCTCTGTCTCTCCCTGTCTCTGTGTGTGTCACTCTCTCTGATTCTCTCCCTCCCTCCCTCTCTCTGTATGTCTGTCTCTCTCTCTTTCCCCGTCTGTCTCGGATTCAATCCGATTCATTCTGTCTGTGTCTCTCTCCGTCTCTCTCCCTCCCTCTCTTTCTCTCTATCTCTCTGTCTTTCCCTCCCTCCCCTTCTGTCTCTCTCTGTGTCTGTCAGTCACTCCCTCGCCACTCGCGGCGGGCGAGGGAGCAGGCGGGGTGAGCACCCAAGGCTACCGTCATCTTAAGCACCACCGAGGCTGTCGCCCGGCAGGGGCGTCAGGCAGGGAAGCTGGTCGCGTCTCCATCGTGGCTCCCTCCGGCAGGCACCATGGCTTACGTTCTGAGGCCGCATGTCCGTCTTCCCTGCCTGACGCCCCTGCCGGGCGACCTTGTGCGGCGGGAGCTGCACGTTCTGGGGCTGCGTGGCTGGGAGGGAGGTGAACGCGCCAAGCGGACGTTCTGGGGCCGCACGTTCACCTCCCTCCCACCTTCGCAGCCCCAGAACGTGCAGCGATGGAGGCGCGACCGGCTTCCCTGACTGACGCCCCTGCCGGGCGACAGCCTCGGTGGTGCTTAAGATGACGGTAGCCTTGGGTGCTCACCCCGCCTGCTCCCTCGCCCACTGTGGGAGGAGGCGTCCGTAACCTCCGTCCACCTCCCTCCCAGCCACACAGCCCCAGAGACAGAGGGAGGAAGGGAGAGCCACATTTACACAGAGCAGGGAGGGCTGTTGGAGGGCCGTATTAAACCGACCCCCGGGCCGCAAATGGCCCCCGGGCCTGACTTTGGACATGCCTGACCTAGACTAAATCCTTGTATCTCTTTTATCTGTACCTCTGTAGGAAGTTAGCACCCACCCCTCTCCTAGAAAATAAAATATTTTAGGAAATATTAAAAGGACAGAATATTTCCCCCTAAAAGGGAGGCAGAAACTTATCCCCCCACCATCTTTGTCAATGAGCTATTAAGGCCTGAGCCAGAGAAGCATGTTTTAGGCAGGAAATGGGCTCACTCTTAATAGCTCCCACCCCTGTGTCAATGGGCCATTAAGGCCAGAGCCAGCCTACTGCACCACCCATCAAGTTTCAACCAAACTTAGCACACAACCTACAATGTTAGCTAAGACACACACACACCCCGCTCCTGGGAATCTGACAACCAATCAGAATACATTTCTTACACAGAAACAGGAAACAGAGAGGTGGGGCCATAGAGAGGGCATAAAACCAGGGATTCTCAGCATCTCGGCCTTTTTTCCCCCTGTTCAGGAACTCAAACCATGTGATTCTGTCCACCATTAAACCGTCTTTCCAAACAGCCTCCATGTTCCCAGTGTCTTTTCCCCCACTTGGAACTGAACCCAGAAGGACATTTCTTCCAACACCTCCTTTAGAATAGTAGAAGAATGAGCATAGGTTTGCCTTTAAATTGAAGCTCTCTTTCCTTTTTTGTTTCCTAACCCTTGACAGATGATGTGACCCTCAGACCCTGGGAAGTTGCGATGATTGTTCTGGGCTGTTTATTCGCAGGCATGCTGACCTTTGGATTAATGTGCATGGTAAATATATGGTTATTTATATGTTTGTTTGCTGCACTGATCTCCAAGGGAAAATGGACCAGGATCTGACAATGAAAAATAAAAGGGGATAAAAGCTTTTTCTTGAAAAATCTACTAGAAGCTTAATCAATTGGCCCCAGGGAGGTGTGTAATTCATTGAGATACTTAATTATAGGGTTGGCGAGCAATGACCCTTTTATGACCTATGGACTTCAACTCCCAGAATTCCTGAGCCACCTAGCTCAGGAATTCTGGGAATTGAAGTCCATGAATCATAAAAAGGCCATGGTCATAAAAAGGGCCCTGCTTCATTATGAAAAGCACACATCCTTTTTATCGTTCTCCTTTCTTCACATGTGTGATCTCATCAAACACGGCAGCACTAGCTGCTAATTGCAGTAGATTTTGTGCTTAGGTTACAATACAATAGCAGAGTTGGAAGGGACCTTGTAGGTCTTCTAGTCCAACCCCCTGCATGGGCAGGAACCTTATACCATTTCAGACAAATGGCTGTCTAACATCTTTTTAAAGACTTCCAGGGTTGGGGCATTCACAACTGCTGGAGGCAAGCTGTTCCAGAGGTTAATTGTTCTTACTGTTAGGAAATTTCTCCTTAGTTCTAAGTTGCTTCTCTCCTTGGTTAGTTTCCACCCATTGCTCCTTGTCCTGCCCCCAGGTGCCTTGGAGAAAAGTTTGACTCCCTCTTCTTTGTGGCACCCTCTGAGATATCTTGAGGGAGAGACAGAATAACCATTTCCAGGGAGTTATAGAAAGACAAAATTGAAGCAATTATGAGCTGATGTTTACAAAGCCTTTCTTGTTTATTTTAGATCTGCTACTATCTGAAGAAAAGATGTCCAGTGCAGCAGAGTACCTGTGTAACAACAGGAAGTTACATCCCTCATTCTGTGCAATGTGGACGATGCTGAGTTGTTAAACAATGGAAAAGACATAATTGGAACAAACTGTTAACCATCTCATCTGCTGCTATTCTGCAGTCACGGCAGTAGTTGTGTTAGAAGGCGTGGCTGCTGAACTCATATATACAGTATATATATTCAGGGCGTTTTTCTTCTTCCACATGTAGATTCAGATTATAAATAATTTAGAATATAAACTTTATATTGGCTCAGAAGTCAACCATGATGGTCTTTGATGGACATCTGTTGTTCAAAGTCATATTTCTTTCAGAACATCTCACTTCTATTGGTGACTGTTGTAGTTAATTAGTAATTATTAGAACTTTTTTCCATCCATTGTCTGCTCCTGCTTACCACCTATCTACTTTCTGTTGTGTAGTGCCTGCTTAAAAGAAGTGAAAAGTATTCTTAGATTGGAACAAAACAGAGAAGCTGATGATAGTTCAGTGACAGTAAAGAATAAAGAACCCACACTCCACAGAGTTCTGGGAGGACCATCTTTGGCTTACTGAATATCCCAAAAGTGTATTGATCAGTACTAAAGTTTTTACCTCATTGATGAAAATGCAAAGGCTAGTGACAAGGGAACAAAAGAATGGTCTGAAGAGGTAGGATATGATGCAGATTTAGAACATATCTGGAGGAGAGAAAGAGAGAGAAAGAAAGAAAAAAGAAAGGAAAAGAAATGGAAAAAAAGCAAAGAAAAAGAAAACAGAAAGAGAAAAAGAAAGAGAAAAAGAAAGAGAAAGAGAAGGAAAGAAAGAGAAAGAAAACAAAGAGAGAGAAAGAAAAAGAAAGAGAAAGAAATAAAGAAATAAAAAGGAAGGAAAGAGAAAGTGAAAGAAAAAAGAGAAAGAAAGGAGGAAAGAAAGAAAGAAAGAAAGAAAGAAAGAAAAAGAAAGAAAGAAAGAAAGAAAGAAAACAGAAAGAGAAAGAGAAAGGAAGGAAAGAAAGAAGAAAGAAAGAAGACTTCCTAATGATTGCTATAAAAATGATAGTAAAACTGGGTCTGATGATGTGGTCACACACTTTACAACTGCACTGACTTACAATGGAGATTTCACTGCCAATTGTCACAACTTCAGTCCCAAATGAGGATGACTGGTCAATGCTTTGAAATGCAAGAGCTATGTAGGAATCTGAAACATGAATTTTCTTCCTCCTGTAGCACAGTAGTGCTAAATTACCTTTCCTGCTTGCTCTAATGGTAATTTGTTTCTACCTGCTCTGATTTGTATATTTGTAAATAAATAGATATTACATGGCAATGCACGTTTTTCTCTCTTCCTTTTTGGTCGCATGTATATATTTGTGCATCGGAATATCTTATTTTTCATTTTAGTAGACATTTTAAAAATAGAGTCAAGACAAAACACTTAACCAAAAAAAGGAAAAAAAAGTACAGAGAAAAGGGATTTATACTGTAAGTCCAATTAAGAATTTCAAAATAACATTAGGTTAGTGTTTCACCTTAAGATATGTTGTATCGATTTTAAATTAAAGCTAATAGTAAATAATTAATTAAAGTAGTCAGCATAATATAAACCATGATGATGAATTAACAATTTTTATCTCATGCAGAGGTTCTCAAACTTTCTTAGTTCATGGTACCCTTAGTATAGCAATAGTAGTAGATCTTAGAACTATATACTGCTTCACAGTGCTTTACAGCCCTCTCTAAGCAGTTTACAGAGTCAGCATTGTTGCCTCCAACAATCTGGCTCCTCATTTTACTGATCTGGGAAGGATGGAAGGCTGAGTCAACCTTGAAAGAGTGAGAATTGAACTGCTGGCAGTTGGCAGAATTAGCCCACAATACTGCATTCTAGCTACTGCATCACCACAGTTCTTGATAATTCTTTTACAGTGACATGTAGACCAGCTAGTACTGTACTTCCTGTCATGTCTGAGAGATGTCGACTATTACTATGTTTTCCTCACAAATTTAAAATATTCTGCAGTGCCCTCTCAATCTACTGTGGCAGCCTACAGCACTGTGGCACGCAGCTTGGGAAATGTGGGTTGAAACCAGTGTTTCTTAAATTTGGCAACTCCGAGATGTGTGGACTTCAATTCCCTGAATTCCCCAGCCAGCAACCAGCATTGCCATAGCTGTCTGAGGAATTCTGGAAGTTGAAGTCCACTCACTTTAAAGTCACCAAGTTTGAGAACCACCAGTGTCATCTAAGAAGCTTACTCTTATTTAATAAAACAAACCAAAGCTAATAGATTAAAGCTTTATGTGAAGAAAAAGGGTAACTTTGAAAGCTGTACCATTCCCTAAGTGGAATCCCTAAGTAGCTTCTAAGTTGATGTACATTTTGTATGAGACATAGTCCTCAAATATGAGGTTATTTTTGACAACAGATGCAAAGACCCAAACAAATGTAGGAATAGGAACATCCATAAATTTTCTTCTGGGAAAGAAACAGGACAGGTTTATTTAAGTAACAAATTGCTGGGAGTTCGATGCCATATAAGTGTAAAAAATTATTATTATTAAAGTGTAAGAAAGCAAATTTGACTGTTCATTCTTCCCAGCCTAGAGTTCTGGATGATTTGAATTCTCCTGAATGAAGAGATGCTTTCTGAATCTAAATTTCCATACATTTTTTTAACCACAAGAAAGATTGTACATTGCAAAAGAATTTAGCACTAGATCTTGCTAACTGACTCACCACCATTCAGAAAACGCACTTCCTGTGTTACTTGTATGTAATTATTCTTACATCAACTTGGATGTAAAGTTGATGTATGGCCTGGTCTGATCTGATATAAGGTCAAACAGGTCCCATTTCCAGCATATAAATTAGTCATTCACTATCTACTTGCTATGACACAAATATGTCAACCATTAAAAAACATGATACTGCAAGGAATATAAATCCTTCCATTCCCCACTATCCTGTCAGCTGAAGAAGTTTCTTGGATGAGAAGTAAAATATCTTCAAAACAAAAAACCAGAAAGTCCAGTTGCCTCCTGAAAAAGCACCTTTGGGACAACCATGACCAGGATGACTGAGAATCTCTACAGACATCAAAATATACACAACACAACACAACACACACACACACACACACACAGCCCAGCAGGGGATATGAGATACTACCAGACTTGCAAGAGCCAGTAACTGATGGGCACAAATCTAAAGAAAATCCTGGAGGTTTGAGCTGTTATGGGCAAACAGTATAATGAGCTAATCACATACTTCACAACAAGAAACATTATGGGAAGGATAAAAAGTACAGTTGTAGCTGCTCTCAGATCTTCTCTGTCCTCAAAGGAAAACCTGACTTGACAGTCAAACTGGATGTGTCTTGGGAGCACCAATGCTTTCTAATTCTGACTTCTTGGGAGTGTCTTTGATTTTGCTAATTTTTAGATAGCTTCATGAGGAGTATCGTTTTAAGGCGCAGGTCCTGGAACTCCATTTATATCTCATAAATGCAGCCAAGACAGGATAGACAAGCAAGTCAGGGCGAGACCTAAAGTTTTGGGATGAGTAAAGGAAATGAGCAACTATGGGAGAGGTCCATCTTGGAGTTTTTCACTGCTGTGTCCCACTTACACTGGGACAAGGTTGACTCAGCCTTCCGTCCTTCCAAGGTCGGTTAAATGAGGACCCAGATTGTTGGGGGCAATAGGCTGACTCTGTAAACTGCTTAGAGAGGGCTGTAAAGAAACACGGAAGTGGTATACGAGCCTAAGTGCTATTGCTACTGCTACACAAAATATACTGGTCATTCAGATGATGTTAGTGTTATCTAATAAGTAGTACTTACTTACTAGTAAGACTGATGTCTAGCTGTTGTCCTCTCCAGCCCTGGGCAACTGCTGGAAGAGCAAAGTAGTCAAATGACACAGTGGTGAAATTCAATTTTTTTTTACTACCGGTTCTGTGGGTGTGGCTTGGTGGGCATGGCAGGGGAAGGATACTGCAAAATCTCCATTCCCACCCCACTCCAGGGAAGGATACTGCAAAATCTCCATTCCCACCCCACTCCAGGGGAAGGATACTGCAAAATCTCTATTCCTTCCCTACTCCTATGGGAAGGATGTTGCAAAATCCCCATTCCCACCCCACTCTGGGCCAATCAGAGGTGAAATTTGCCTGTTCTCCGAAGTACTCAAAATTTCTGCTACCAGTTCCCCGGAACCTGTCAGAACCTGCTGAATTTCACCCCTGAAATGACACCATGCTGGCTATAATTTATTTATTATTTTATTTTATTCGATTTATATACCGCGCCTTCTCCATCGAAATGGACCCAGGGCGGTGCACAGGAAATTAAAACCAACAAGATAGAAAACAATACAATAAATATGAATAAAAAGAATTAAATAGAAACCTGTGCTAAAATTCCCCCTAAAAAAAAAACCCAACGTCCATTTACGTATTTGGCAGAAGCTATATACAATAAAATCTAACGATTAAGCAAGACCAGCTTGTTGAAGAAAGTATGTTTTAAGTGAACGGTGAAAGAGGGGAAGGTCAGTGATAGTGCGAAGTTCGGGGGGGTAGGTTGTTCCAGAGGGCCGGCCCTGCCACGAAGAAGGACCTACCCCTGGGCACCACTAGCCAGCATTGACCGGCGGTTGGCACCCTCAGTAGGCTCTCTCTGTGGGAGCGTATCGGACGCAGGGAGGTATGTGGCAGGAGACGGTCCCACAAGTAGCTAGGCCCCGAGCCATGGAGCAATTTGAAGATGGTGACAAGCACCTTGAAGCGCACCCAGAAGGCTACCGGTAGCCAGTGCAGCTCGCGCAGGAGAGGTGTTACGTGGGAGTAACGGGAAGCTCCCAGAATCCCCCGCGCGGCCGCATTCTGAACCAACTGGAGCCTCCGTGTGCACCTCAAAGGGAGCCTCGTGTAGAGAGCATTACAATAGTCCAAGCGAGACGTCACGAGTGCTAGAGTGACAGTGCGGAGGGCGTCTCGGTCAAGAAAGGGACGCAACTGGCATACCAGGCGAACCTGGTAGAATGCCCCCCTGGTCACGGCCGTCACATGGTTGTCCAGGAACAGCCGCGAATCCAGGAGGACGCCTAAGTTGCGAGCCCTTTCCACGGGGGCCAATGACTTGCCCCCAATAACCAGCGATGGAGTGAGCTGGCTATGCCGAGACGCAGGAAACCACAGCCACTCGGTCTTGGACGGGTTGAGCCGAAGTTTGTTAGTTCCCATCCAGAGCCGCACAGCTTCCAAATGTCCAGTTTTCGTCAACATCATACAAAAAAGATGCTGAGACCCTAGAAAGATGGCAAAGAAGAGTAACAAAGGTAATAAGGGGTCAGGAGGCTAAACTGTATGATGAACAATTGGTGGAACTAGTTGTGTCTAGTCTAATGAAGAAAAGGACTATGAGCGAAATGAAAGTTTTCTAGTATTTGAGGGGCTGTCACAGAGAAGCGGGGCAGGGAGGTTAACATATTCTCCAAAACACTTGTGGGCAGGATAACAAATAGCAGATGGAAACTGATCAAGGAGAGAAGCAACCTGGAATTAAGAAGAAATTTCCTGACAATGAGAATAATTAATCAGCGAGACAGTTTGCCTTCAGAAATTGTGGATGCTTCATCACTGGAGGCTTTTGATTTGATTTGATTTGATTTGATTAGATTTCTAGACCACCCCCTCTCCCAGAAGGGACTCGCGGCGGTGTACAGGTAAAAATTAAAAAGCGACATCAACATTACATATAAACTAAAATCCAATTAAATAATCCCCTGTACAAATTTATAAAAATTAAAAACTTAACCTTAAAACCTAATCACAATTGAAAATTACAAACTGAGGCGGGAAGCATGGAATTAGCCCAGGCCGGCTAGTTGGAACAGGTGGGTTTTGAGTTTCTGGCAGAAGGAGCGGAGGTCCGTGGTCGTTCTAATGTCAGGGGGAAGGTCATTCCAGAGGGTCGGGCCCATCACAGAGAAGGCCCTTCCCCTGGGCATTGCCCGCTGGCACAGCCTAGTGGACGGCACCCGGAGAAGTCCCTCTCTGTGGGAACGAATCGGCCGAAGGGATGTATGGGGCAGGATACGATCCCGCAAATAACTAGGTCCTGTGCCATGGAGCGCTTTGAAGATAATAACCAACACCTTGAAACGCACCCGAAAGGCCACAGGCAGCCAGTGTAGCCCGCGCAGGAGAGGTGTTACATGGGAGTATCTAGTGACTCCCAGAACTGCCCGCGCGGCCGCATTCTGGACCAGCTGCAGCCTTCGGGTGCATCTCAAGGGGAGCCCCATGTAGAGAGCGTTACAGTAGTCTAGACGGGATGTCACAAGCGCATGAGTGACTGTGCGAAGGGCATCCCGGTCCAATAGGGGACGCAACTGGCACACCAGGCGAACCTGGTGAAACGCCCCCCTTGCCACTGCTGTCACATAGTCATCCATTGACAGCCGGGCATCTAGGAGGACTCCCAAGTTGCATGCCCGATCCACGGGGGCCAGATGTTCACCCCCAATGGCCAGTGATGGAATCAGCTGGTTGAACCGGGGAGCCGGTAGCCACAGCCACTCAGTCTTGGACGGGTTCAGCTTGAGTCTGTTACTTCCCATCCAGATCCGCACGGCTTCCAGACACCGGGACATCACTTCGACGGCATCGTTGGGGTGGTTTGGGGTAGAGATGTACAGCTGGGTGTCATCTGCGTACAGATGGTAATCTACCCCAAACCCACGTATGATCTCGCCCAGCAGCTTCATATATGCATTAAACAGGAGAGGCAAGAGGACTGACCCCTACGGCACCCCACAAGTGAGAGGCCTCAAGGTCGAACTCTGCCCCCCTGCCAATACAAATTGCACTCGACCGGAGAGGTAGGAGGAGAATCACTGCAAAACGGTGCCCCTCACCCCCAACCCCTCCCGCCGATGCAATAGGATACTATGGTTGATGGTATCAAAAGCCGCCGAGAGGTCTAATAGGACCAGGATGGAGGAACAACCCCCATCTCTGGCCCTCCAGAGATCATCCACCAACACGACCAATGCCATCTCCGTGCTGTGGCCGGGCCGGAAGCTGGACTGGCGCGGGTCCAGATAATCAATTTCCTCCAAGTGACGTGGAAACTGTTGTGCCACCACACTCTCAACAACCTTTGCCAAAAAAGCAATGGTTGGAGATGGGACTATAATTAGCTAACAAAGCTGGGTCCAGGGAAGGCTTCTTGAGGAGGGGCCTCACCACCACCTCTTTCAAGACAGCCGGCAAGAACCCCTCACTCAAAGAAGCATTGACTAACTCCTGGAGCCAGCCTTGTGTCACCTCCCAGGATGCCAGTACAAGCCAGGAGGGACACGGGTCCAATAAACATGTGGTAGCTCGCAGTCGCCTACGCAACCTGTCCATATCATCGGAGGTAACAGAGTCAAACTCCTCCCAGGATGTTGCCTCAAGACCAGCCTCCGACGTCCCCTCCAGACCACTTCCAGTGGGGACCAACTCGCTCCGAATCTGAGCGATTTTGTCCTGCATATACTCCCCAAATTCCTCTGCTCTGCCCTGTAGAGGGGCTTCCCGTGGCCTCTGTTGAAGGAGGGAGCGGGTTACCCCAAATAGGGCGGCAGGGTGGTTATCTGCGGATGCAATAAGAGTGGCACAATACTGACGTTTGGCCACTCTTAACGCCACAAGGTAAGTCCTCAAATGGGCTCTCACCTTTCAAGCAGAGATTGGAGTAACTTGTCTGAAGTGGTATAGGCCCTATATATATCGATGGCAAACCTTTTTTGGCTTGCATGCCATAAGAAGGGTAGCACAGGGGGGTTGTGCGTGGGCGTGCCACACCCAAATGCAATGGGCCCCCCCAGCATGCATGCCACGCTCCCCTCCCCATTTTTACATGCTTTTTTTGCCCTCCCCAGGCAAAAATGGTCCAGAATGCGGCCGCGCGGGCAGTTTTGGGAGTTACTAGATACTCCCACATAACACCGCTCCTGCGCGAGCTGCACTGGCTGCCTGTGGCCTTTCGGGTGCGTTTCAAGGTGTTGGTCATCATCTTCAAAGCGCTCCATGGCACAGGACCTAGTTATTTGCGGGATTGTATCCTGCCTCATACATCCCTTCGGCCGATTCGCTCCCACAGAGAGGGACTTCTCTTGGTGCCTTCCACTAGGCAATGCCAGCAGGCGATGCCCAGGGGAAGGGCCTTCTCTGTGATGGGCCCGACCCTTTGGAACGACCTACCCTCCGATATCAGAACTACCTTGGACCTCTGCTCCTTCCACCAGAAACTTAAAACTCATCTGTTTCATCAAGCCGGCTTGGCCTAATTTATGCTTCCCGCCCCAGTCTATAATTTAAATTGTTTTATTCGGTTTTAATGGGTTCAGTTTTTAACGTTTATAAATTTGTACAGGGTTATTTAATTCAATTTTAATTTTCTATGCATTGTCATGTTTTTAGTAGTTTTAATTTTTTCCTGTACACCGCCCCGAGTCCCCTTGGAGAGAGGGGGCAGTCTAGAAATCCAATAAAATAAATAAATAAATAAATAAATTCAGAGGCTTTATAGGAACCTGGGGAGGCAAAAACAGCCCCCCACCCCCCGGAGGCCCTCCGGAGGCTTCAGGAGCTTCCCTGAAGCCTCTGGAGGACTAAAAGCAACGCTATGAACAAACCAGAAGTCACTTCCGGTTTGCTCATAGCATTGTTTTTAGTCCTCCGGAGGCTTCAGGGAAGCTCCTGAAGGTCCCTGAAGCTTCCGGAGGGCTTAAACTGGCCCTAGGAGCAAACCGGAAGTCTGTTCCCAAACTTCTGGTTTGCCCATAGGGCTGGTTTTTTGCGCTCTGGAGGCTTCAGGGAAGCTCATGAAGCCTCCGAATGGCCTGTGGGGGGGCCTGTTTCTGCCCTCCCCAGGCTCCTATAAAGCCTGGGGAGAGCGAAAAATGGCTTTAAAAGTGGCTGCGTGCCCTGACAAATTTTTTATTTTATTTTATTTTATTAAATTTATATCCCGCCCTTCTCCAAACGGACCCAGGGCGGCACACAGGAATGTTAAAATACATACAAAACATATAAAATTAAAAAACTTATTCCAGTAAAACCTGTGCTAAAAACCGAATTAAAATCCCAAATTTAAAACTGTCTAATGGTCAATACAGGGGGTTACGCTAGGCCGGCTAGATGGAATAAATGTGTCTTCAGACACTTGCGGAAGAGGCGGAGGTCAGAGATGGTGCGGAGTTCAGGGGGTAGGTCGTTCCAGAGGGCTGGCCCAGCCACAGAGAAGGCTCTTCCCCTGGGTGCCGCCAGTCGGCATTGTCCAGCTGACGGCACCCTGAGGAGGCCCTCTCTGTGGGAGCGTATCGGTCTGAGGGATGTATGGGGCAGGAGGCGGTCTCGCATATAACTAGGCCCCGAGCCATGGTGCGTTTAAAGATGGTCGTCAAGACCTTGAAGCGCACCCGAAAGACCACAGGGAGCCAGTGCAACTCGCGCAGGATAGGTGTTATGTGGGAGTGTCTAGACGCTCCCGTAATCACCCGCGCGGCTGCGTTCTGGACTAGCTGCAGCTTTCGGGTGCACCTCAAGGGGAGCCCCATGTAGAGAGCATTACAGTAGTCGAGTCGAGAGGTGACGTGGCACGCATGCCATAGGTTCGCCATCCTGGGTATAGGGTCTCCAGCAGGAGGGTTGGTCTAGAAGGCCTCCAAGGTCCCTTCCAACTCTGTTAATTTATGTTCAATGAAAATTATGTGATTTCAGGTGATTACACAATGGCCCATGTTGCATCCTCCTGGCTTGTACCTGTTGACTCTGTTCTCCTCACTTCTTTCTATGCTACGAAGATTCAGACTGTTTTTCCCTGAGAAAAACAGCAGCATTCCATTCCTTTCTACTCACTTCAAATATCCAGACATTTCAACATTTCAAGCACACTTCATTCCTGCCGTTGAGCAATGAATCATCTGGCAAGCTTCCAAATCTCTTGTGCTGGGTTTACAGTAATGAAATTGGAGGGTTGCAGGAGTGAAGCAAAATAATAGATTTTTTTTTAAAAAAAAAAATTTTAAATCAAACCCAAGGTACAGTCATGGTTATCTGAAACAAAGGTAAAACCCGCAGATAGGTGGCAAGGCTAATTTTATCTGGGCAGCTTGATGAGAAGTGAGAATGAGCGCATAGTTGGATAATCAGAAAAAAATATCCTAATATTTGCTCCCCATAAGTTAATGGAATGAGTGATATGATCAGTGGTGGGATTAAAAAGGTTTTACTACCGGTTCTGTGGGCGTGGCTTGGTGGGCATGGCAGGGGAAGGATACTGTAAAATCTCCATTCCATTCCCTCCCCACTCCAAGGGGAGGTTACTGCAAAATCCTCATTTCCTCCCGATCAGCTGGGACTCGGGAGGCAGAGAATAGATGGGGGCGGGGCCAGTCAGTTTGCTTCCTCAAAGCACAGAGGGTTCAAGGTCTCTTTGGCCTCCTCTGCAGTCAGAAAGCCCTTTTTCCTAAAATGTTCCCAGTTGCAGTGGTGGGTTCTGTTAGATTCTGTGAACAGAGGGAGTTCAGACGCAGGCTAGTGAAAGAACAAGCCGTTTATTGGCAAGAAAGCAGAAGACGCGGTAAAACTATGTACAAGTAAAAGAACTGCGGTAGACAGGGGCTTCCCCGTTTGACAGCTACTTATATGCGAGCTGTCAAACGGGGAACTAATCAGGACGCTCCAGGACCTAGTTTCCCGCCAGCTGCGTCTGAGCCAATCAGACGCAACTGGCAGTTACAGAGTTGTTACAGTCTGTTGCTATGGTCCTTCAGGGAAGAGTGGAAGACTTGCGGCCGGTCGTATGTCGAGGACCGGTCGCAAGTCGAGGACTCAACAGGTTCCACATGGGATCTGGCGTCTTAGTTGGGCACGTGCGCTGCACACTCATGCACATGCCACAGCCCTGTGACAGCTGCTTGGCGGAGGTCACGCAGGTGCCGAATGCACAATTGGCCAGTCAGGTTATAAACAGTATGGAATACGAGCGGGCGGATGGCCAAACAAGCCACTATACTAGTACAGTGAAGGCTGCTCCCAGCTACTACCAGAACGGCCGTACCGGGCCGTACCGCCTGGACCCCACCACTGCCTAGTTGAAAGCCTCCAGTAAGAGCCAAATCACTGTCATTTCAAGCACTGTCTAGCCAGCGAGTTACCAAAATAATCTAATTATGTGTTTGTGTCCAAAAAAAGAAGAGGAAAGAGAAAGCAACTCCTCGCCCTTTCTAAAATAGTACTATTCCTTTGTAGGTTCTGCTCTGCCTCTTCGGCCAAAGGTGCCATTTCCCAGCAGAATTGGAGAAGTTCAGGGTTTATTTTAAGCTGAGCCCATCCTAACCATTCCCCATTCTTCTACACGGCTAAGAGTGAATATTCCAGTTTTCCTTGCAACGGGATCTATTAGCCTCCAAGGGGAAGATGGAGCCGGCGGTATGGAGTTATTTCGTCAATGCTTCAAGAGCCCCAGCAATTATAGTAATGGGCATCTTTCTTCAATTAGCAGGTAAGCATTTGGGTCTCTCTGCAGTTTGGACATATTTGCCTGCCCATCCCCACCACAATGCAGTCTCTGTGAGCAATCATGCTTTCCGGAGAAACTAGAGAGCCCACCCAGAGTGTTATTTTACATGGTATATAATAATGACACATTCCTGTGGGCCATCCTTTCCCAGAGACCACATGGCTTTGGAAGGGAACCGTGGGTGTGCCACATATTAATGGTAGGCAGAGCATAAGCAGGTGGTGGGTGGGCAGAGGCAAAAACCCATCGCTGTCAGTTTCTGACCTGCCTGGCAATCTTATTTCTCCCTGTGTATATTTCCACATTCTTCCCGACAAGCGTTAAAGGGTTCTCTGTCAGTTCTTGAGACGGCAGAAAAATACATCTCAGCAGCAATTGTACTGACTTCTTTGCTGATCTGTACTTGGATGGAGAAGAATACTGTTTCACCCACGGCTTCTTGTTCTACACTCAAGTGCCTTGGAGAGGCACCTGAGGGTAAAACAAGAAGCCATGGGTGAAAACTAATCAAGGAGAGAAGCAACTTAGAACTGAGGGGAACTTTCCTCACAGTGAGAACAATTGATCAGTGGAACAACTTGCCTCCAGAAGTTGTGAATGCCCCAACACTGGAAGTCTTTAAGAGGATGTTGGATAGCCATTTGTCTGAAATGGTATAAGGTTCCTGCCTAGGCAGGGGGTTGGACTAGAAGACCTCCAAGACCTCCCTTCCAACTCTGCTATTGTATTGTACTGTAGTGTACTTGCAAAGCAAAGAAAAACCAGTTTAATAAAAAGGATTTGGTAGATTCCGTGGTTTCATTTCCCCTCCTGCCTATATCCCATGCCAGCAGTAAAACAGTCATCAATCACTCTCTCTAATGTGGCTGGGGGGCCAATTTTAGAGACTCATAGTGTGTTTCGCCCTTGCCCAGCTGCACTACCAGCAGAATAACAGAGTTGGAAGGGAGTTCTAATCCAACCCCTTGCTCAAACAGGAGACCCTACACCAGGGGTCTGCAAAGTTGGCTCTTTTAAGACTGGTGGACTTCAACTCCCAGAGTTCCCCAGCCAGCATAGCTGGCTGGGGAACTCTAGGAGTTGAAGTCCTCCAGTCTTAAAAGAGCCAACTTTGCAGACCTCTGCCCTACACCATTTCAGACAAATGGTAATCCAATCTCTTCTTAAAACCCTCCAGTGTTGAAGCATCCACAGATTAGTTTGACTCCCTCCTCTTTGTGGCACCCCCTGAGATATTGGAAGACTGCTATCATGCCTCCCCTGGTCCTTCTTTTCATTAAACTAGACATACCCAGTTCCTGCAACTGTTCTTTATATGTTTTAGCCTTTAGTCCCTAATCATTTTTGTTGCTCTTCTCTGCAACTCTTTCTACAATCTCAGCATATTGCTGAGGTAAAGTACAGGGTGAAGTGGAAAGGTGTTTTCCTGATGTTCTTCTTAAGGCCCACTTTTGCATCTGTTACCTATTAATTGGGGTATTTCTGAGCATGGGTCGAGTGCTCTTTCAGAAGAGTGCCAAATGAGTACAGTCAGTCCTCAACTTATGACTGTAATGGCTCACGTCCATTACACTTGTAAGTTGTGATGGTCATAAAACAGACCGTCAGGTGACCCACCTGATTTGGTGAATCTTTCTTGCGGCGGTTTGTTAAGTGAGCCCATTGTTTGCCACGGGGCGTCTGGGGTGAAAATCTATAGTAAATGTCGGTTTTGAGGGGGGGGAAACATCATAAATTGCAGTTACGTGACCGCAGGATGCTGCAATGGCCATAAATGTGGGTGAGTTGCTGAGTGCCCAAAATCTAATCAAATGACTGACAAGGGTAAGACATGCCTTGTCTTCCCACCTTCATGAGCTGGATAGATGTCCCTGGGAAAGATGGGCCTTCAGATAACCTTAGCTCTAAGCCATGTAGGGCTTTACGGGTGATAGCTAGCACCTTGAATTGTAATCAGAAGCAAATCAGCAACCAATGCACCCCCCCCACACACACACACAAAAGAGATGACACATGTGCAAACTAAGGTTTGTGCAAAACTGTAGGTACCTGCATCTTGAACCACTTGGAAGTTTTTTAAGGTGAGCCCTATGTACAACGTATTGTAGTAGTCCAAAAGATGATATAGAGAAACCCACAATAAATCTACCCACTCCACATCAAAGGAAGCTGCATAGTACACAGAGAGAGAGAGGGAGAGAGAGAGAAAGAGAGAAAGAGAGAGGGAAAGGAACTACAGCTGCTTAATAAAGATAGTCCTCCACTTACGACTATAACTGAGTCCACCATTTCTGTTGCTAAGTGTGATGGTTGTTTTGCCCCATTTTATGACTTTCCTTGCCACAGTTGGTAAGTGAATCACTGCAGTTATTAAGTCAGGAACACAGATGTGAAGTGAATCTGGCTTCCCCATTGACTCTGCTTGTCAGAAAGTCGCAAAAGGTGATCACATGACACTGCGACCGTCATAAATATGAGTCAGTTGCCAAGTGTCTGTATTTCGATCACATGACTGACTATGGGGATGCTGAAATGGTTGTAAGTGTGAAAAACTAAAATGGTTGTAAGTGTGAATGCCGCTGCAACTCTAGCGCTCATACTTGATGCTGCATAAAAATACAAATAGCGAAATCAGCAATAAATACAACCCATTTCAGTAGATAAAAAAATGGAAAAACTTTAATAAAGAGGTCTTGGCAACTTTAAGACTTGCGGACTTCAATTCCCAGAATTCTCCAGCCAGCATAGCTGGCTGGAGAATTCTGGAAATTGAAGTCCGCAAGTCTTAAAGTTGCCAAGTTTGGGGAGCCCTGTTTTAATAGGTCCAATGATAACACACATACTTAGCACTGTAATACACAGCTGGCAAAATCCAGTTCTCCTTCCTAGACTAAATTCATTTTGGAATCCTTCTCTTATTCAGTGCTTTTCAGGGATGACGCAGAAATTTGGCTGGGCAAGAAACAGAAGTTACAGGAGTTATGTTTGCATGTTCATCTTGGTTATTTCCTGCCCAGGATCTCAAACAATTGCTTCTGGCAACATTTTACCCGCTAATAAGAATGCCACTGGGAATATTTCTATTTCTATCATTTCTACTGGAAGTACAGACGCCAGCACATCTGATGATCCCAGCACTGTTAATAATAATAATAAATAATAATAATAGTTGAATTTATTAACCGCTCCCTCTCCCCACAGGGACTCGGGGCGGTGCATAGGGAGAATAAAAGCAATAAATATACAAAATACATACCAATTTAAAACAGATTAAATTAATTCCTGTGCTAAAATCCCATTAACTAAAAATCCCCACTAAATATAAATATACATTTAAGAAACCGATAGAGAGAGAGACTACCCTAGGCCGGACAGGCGGAAAAGATGAGTCTTCAATTTCAGGCGGAAGGAGCGGAGGTCCGTGGTCGTTCTAATATCGGGGGGAAGGTCATTCCAGAGGGCCGGACCCGCCACAGAGAGAGCCCTTCCCCTGGGCGTCGCCCGCTGACAAAGTCTAGTGGACGGCACCCGGAGAAGTCCCTCTCTGTGGGAGCGAATCGGCCGTGAGGATGTATGAGGCAGGATCCGATCCCGCAGATAGCTAGGTCCCGAGCCATGGAGCGCTTTAAAGATGATAACTAACACCTTGAAGCGCACCCGGAAGATGACAGGCAGCCATTGCAGCTCGCGCAAGAGCGGTGTAATGTGGGTAAACCTAGTGGTTCCCATAATTGCTCGCGCGGCTGCATTCTGAACTAACTGAAGCCTCCGGGTGCACCTCAAGGGGAGCCCCATGTAGAGAGAGTTACAATAGTCCAGTCGGGATGTCACGAGGGCATGAGTGACTGTGCGAAGGGTGTCCCGATCCAATAGGGGGCGCAATTGGCGGACCAGGCGAACCTGGTAAAACGCCCTCCTGGCCACGGCTGTCACTTGCTCTTCCATAGACAGCCGGGTATCCAGGAGGACACCCAAATTGCGCGCCCCATCCACAGGGGCAAGATGTTCGCCCCCTATGGCCAGCGTTGGAGAGAGCTGGTTGAATCGGGCAGCCGGAAACCACAGCCACTCGGTCTTGGTCGGGTTGAGCCTGAGTCCGTTACTTCCCATCCAGATCCGCACGGCTTCCAGGCACTGGCACATCACCACTACGGTGATGTGCCAGTGCCCACCTGTTGCCCAGACTTTGGTTCCTAGGGTCACCAGATATGGTGGTGCAAATACTTTCCATCTTGAAGAGGCTTCCACCATTGAAAGAAGCATGACTTCAACTGCTAATAGGACCTTCACCCCTCCTGACATTCACAGTACAGAAGCCTCCATCCTCACATCAGAGGCTTCCAGGGAAAATGAAGTGATCTCTACTTTTGTATCTGATGTTACTACTGCGGGGAGTATAACTCAATACTTCACTAGGATCCCAACCAAAGAGAACATCCAACAAGAAGGAATCACCATTTCTTTGGATTCAAAAGCTAATACTATGGCCACTATGCCTGTGAATTCCACTGTAGATATTGCCACAGAAGCCACTGCTGTGATGGCACCCGGAAACCATGTTAAAATGTTGACTTCAATGACTACTGAATCTGCCACCAAAAGCTCCATTAACAAAACACTCAGTGAGGTAGGCTCAACTGGAACCATTTTTCTTGAGATAGTGAATGGCAGTACCATGTTTATACAATCCCGTTCTGAAACCAAAACTTCCATAGCTCCTGACAAGGGTGACAAAATTTCCACTTTCATGGACACTGTCACTGCTTCAGAGACCACCTTGGGTAGAGAAAGCATCATTTCTCCAGGTTCAAGGACTCCCACAGAAACATTTGTGGCATCCAGCTCTGTTGCGGTGTCCTCCAAAAATACTGTCCGACCTTCTCTTTTGGCTGACTCCCTTACCATATTATCATCCATCTCAGCTGCTTCTGAGACTTTGTCTCGTTTGGACTTCATCAAAGGCATTGAAGTGTCCACCTCTAAACACTTCCATCACTGAAGCGACTGTTCCTACCCCCAACACCACTAGCACAGAATCGTCTCTTCTGAAAATACTATTTCCCATTTCAGATACCAGCACCACAAAGGCTGTTTCATCTAGTAGCACTTCACCCACCTTGGTGTCTACAACTCACTATGAAGATACCGTTCCTCTGGAGTTCAGCAGTGGAGATAATATCTCCACTCCTACCATGTCTGAAAATGATGATGAAACATCTCTACCCTTTGCTCACATCACCACCTTTGGAAGCATCATACCTGAAACCGAGTCTTCCCAAAGAAAAGGGCCCATTATCACAGTTGTTGGAAGTACTGTTGAAATACCTTCTCTTTTAATGTACATTTCTAGTACATTACCTTCCAGAAGTGGTCCTGAAATCTCTATTTCTACCAGTAGCACTATTCAAGCTTCGATCCTTTCTGGGACAACATATACAACCATGGGCACAATTTCTTTGCCTCCGAAGGCAGCAATAACTTCTGAGACTCACACAAGTGACTCAAATCCCACCCGCTCTAGAGAGATTCTGGAAGCTGCTACTGGAACCAATGTGACCTCAGTGACAAATGTGACACCTCAAGTCCCCATCCCAAAGGCAATGCCTGCCCCTACTATTATGACCTCCACCATGACTTCAGGTAAGATTAAAGTGACCGGATTTTCAAAATCCCAAAGCGGGACACCGTCGGTGGGGGGGGGAGCATGCGCGTGCATGCCTGCGCAGAGGGCGTCAGGGCAGGGGCGCGCTCCCAACAGCTGCCGCGGGGGCCACTTTAAAGGCAACAGTGGCGGAAAAATCCGGTGGCTCTCAGCGCGTGAGGGATGGCCTTCGGGGCGGCTGCTGGGTCTGGTGCGCAGCTGCTGGGTCTGGCGGCGGCGCAGGAGGTGCCGGCTGATCAGCACGATGGCTCCGAGCGCGGAAGGCAAGAGTGATACGCTGGGACGCGGGGCACGCAAGGGGCTGCCCGGTGCAGGGAAGGGCACTCAGGTGAGCGGGCCAGGCCCTTGCGAGCCCCACGTCCCAGCGTATCACTCTTGCCTTCCGCACTCAGAGCCATTGCGCTGCTCGCCCGACACCTCCTGCGGCGCTGACAGACCCAGCAGCCGTGCGCCTGACCATTGGGCCGAAGGCCGTCCCTCACGCGCTGAGAGCCGCCGCCGCTGCCTTTAAAGGGTGGGAGTGTGCCCCCTCTGAGGCCCTCCCCGCCCGAGCTGGCGCTCAGAGGCGCCCGCCTCTGAGCGCGTACAGAGCGCCCGAAGCGGGACATTTTGAAGAAAAGACGGGTGGCAGGATATCTAATGGAGAAGCGGGTCTGTCCCACCAAATTCGGGACGTCTGGTCACCTTAGGTAAGATTATCAGCTGTATGGATAGAAGAGAATATTTGTAGCTCAGGGCTGAACTGTGGTGATGAACATTTCATTACCAAACTCAGCCACATCATTGGTGCACTGAAGACACCACCTAGTTGGGTAATGAAACATCTCCAAGAAAACCACCAAGCTCAGAAAGCACCAAGGCCCTCAGATTATCAACTGTGTTTTCAAAGGCAGGGTGAAATATATTAGAGAGCATTCTTCGCTTGGTAAAATGTTTTCCGATTAGGCTTTTGTTTCTGAATTGGGAACATGTTGAGAGACAAGCCCATACAACACCATTGTCATTTGGGTATACCCCTATTTTTTGGAGTATAAGACGCACCTTTTTCCCTCAAAAAAGAGGGCGAAAATCTGGGTGCGTCTTATACACTGAATACAGCATTTTTGGCCTCCTGAAACCCCGCCCACTTTGCAAAAATGGCTGTGCATAGCCTTTAGGAGGCTTCCAGAGTTCTCCTGGGGGCTGGGGAGGGCAAAAATGAGTGGAAAATGGGCCATTTTTTGCTAGTCCCCCCCCAAGTCCGCCGGAGCACTCCATAAGCCCTCTAAAGGCTATGCATGCCCTTTTTTTTGATGAAAAATGGGCCGTTCTGGGGAGGTCTGCAGAGTGCAAAAACCTTTTTTAAAAATTTTATTTATTTATTTTGGGAAAAAAACACACAAATAAGGCAGACATATTCAAAAAAGAAAAACATAAGAAGCCATCTTTCGTTACAAATTACAAATCATAAAAAGTATGTCAATTAATCACAAAATTCCATACATTTTTTCCATATTAATTTTACAATTATTAATTCTAAGCCTCAATTTAATTAATTGTCAAAACATCCTTTTATATGTAAAATCAAAAATATAAAATGACACTCCACCAGCAAGATATCATCTTTCCTTACAAATTAGAAATCATAAAAGTTATATTAGTGAATTACAAAAATCCATATATAGAGTGCAAAAACTTTGTTTGTTAATTTGCCTCTTCAAAATCTTGGTGCATCTTATACTCCGGTGCGTCTTATACTCCAAAAAATATGGTACATAGGAATAGGAGGCATGGAATTGGGAGAAGACATGGGATAAAATAGGCTACTTACTTAGGTATGATTAATGTGTGCTTAGACATTCAGAAAAATCTTGGAATTGTTAGGATATTCAGCCTTATATTGGGTTGACAATATATATGAGCCTATGTTCTTAAGGAGTTATGTAGCTTTACATAACTGGCTGCCTGTTGTCTTCCGGGTGCGCTTCAAGGTGTTAGTTATCATCTTTAAAGCGTTCCATGGCTCGGGACCTAGCTATCTGCGGGATCGGATCCTGCCTCATACATCCTCACGGCCAATTCGCTCCCACAGAGAGGGACTTCTCCGGGTGCCGTCCACTAGACTTTGTCAGCGGGCGACGCCCAGGGGAAGGGCGCTCTCTGTGGCAGGCCCAGCCCTCTGGAACGACCTTCCCCCCGATATTCGAACAACCACGGACCTTCGCTCCTTCCGCCTGAAATTAAAAACATATCTTTTCTGCTTGGCCGGCCTAGGGTAGTCTCTCTGCTATGGGGTTTTTATTTAATTATAGGGTATTTTAGTGTTTAATGGGATTTTTAGCACAGGTATTAGATTTAATTCGTTTTTATGTTATGGTTGTATATTTATTGTTTTTATTCTCCCTGTGCACCGCCCCGAGTCCCTGTGGGGAGAGGGAGCGGTTTACAAATTAAATTATTATTATTATTATTATTTTAAGAACTAAGTATAATTTGATTGGCTGTAATTATACAGCTCTACTATAAAGGAAGCTCAGGAACGCAACTCATTCCCTGTTTGATCCCTGTTCGATTCCTTGTGATCCTGTGTTACCTGATTGTCGTTTGAGAAGCTGAACTGTGAAGGAGGAGTATTGTTTGCATCACTGTAAGATAAGCTCTGTTTGATGTAGGACTGTTATCATTGTTAGAGAAGTTAGTCGGAAGAAGCATTTTTAGTTGCTACAAAGTAAAGACTATTTATTTTCTTACTATCACACTTTAGAGTTTGTTTGTGGTTTACAGCAACGTATCTCGTTACTGTCCGGTGAATTACACTATTCCGCATGTATTAGCTAACGTTGGTAAAGGAACCAGAGTTTTAACACTGGTTCTGAACCCAGAGTTGCTAACAGGAATCTCATTAATTTCCATATACATCTAAAAAAATTGGGGAGAGACAAATATTATTTGAATGTAATTCCTGTTCTTATCCATTTTATTGTCTGTCATTTTCTTTAGGGTCTGCTGGGCTGCACCTTATGGGCTATTCTCTCAATCTGCCTGACTACGGGATTAGCCCTGTTGCTTCTTCTAAGTCTTCCTTTTTGGGTAAGTAACCCAATCAACAACATTTCTTTGGTGAGCCATTGGTGAGTTCAACCATTGACCAAATGCATGATGTTACGAACAATCCATCATATGGAATTCACAATCACTTTATGAACACTCCATCATTAACCAGCTGCTCAGCAGGGCACTGGGAGCCAGGGATGCCCACAGAGCAGTGTCCAAATAATCGAGTGGACATAAATTTAAGCATGCCTAGCTCAAAATTGTCAAGTAATCTTGGATTTTAGTCCCATGAAGTAAGGCTGGAAACTCTTCTTTTTTCCAGATTCTTGGATTGCCTTTTCCACGATTGGTCCAAGCAAGGGCGTATGTTGCTCGCCATTTAATCTGGGACTCGGATCTTGGAATAGAGTTGGAGAGTGGAGTAGAGAATCATGGAAGAAATACGATGTGAAAGAGGAAATGCTGAGTGTTTGGATAACGCAACTAAGACCAAATCTAGCTATTCTTGCATGCAGGCGTGGTAACTACGATATCTTACAGAATACAGAGTAACAGAGTTGGAAGGGACTTTGGAAGTCTTTTAATCCAACCCCCTGATCAGGCAGGAGATCCTTTACCTGTGATGGCGAATCTATGGCACGCGTGCCACAGCTGGCATGCGGAGCTATATCTGTCAGCACATGAGCTGTCAGCTCCAGCATGCATGCGCACGCCAGCCAGCTGATTTTCGCCCTTCCAGAAGGCCGGGGGAGGCCTGGAGGACCTCCGGAAGATGGAAACCGGTCATTTCCGAACTTCCGGTAGGTAGGCGCGTTGGGCCTGTTTTTCACCCTCTCCAGGCTCCAGAGGCTTTCCTGGAACTTGGGGAGGGTGAAAACAGCCCCCAGATATTTCCCAGAGGAAATATCAAGCTCAACTTGGAAGTGAGCAGAGGGTGCGTGGGGAGGGGTTTGTGCACTTATGTGCATGTGGGGAGGCACTTTGCATTATTGGTGCCGGCACGCATGTGTGGTATTTAGTGCGTGCACTCTCATTTTCGGCACTCAACAACAAAAGGTTTAATCATCACTGTCCTATACCATTCCAGACAAATAGCTATCCAACCTTTTCTTTGACAGCCGTGGCCAGGGATGCTTTTTATCAGGTTCGCTTGGTTCGCCAGTTGCGCCCCTTTCTGGATCGTGACGCTCTACGCCCGGTCACTCAAGCCCTCGTCACCTCCCGTCTGGACTATTGCAATGCTCTCTACATGGGGCTGCCCCTGAGATGCACCCGGAGGCTCCAGTTGGTGCAGAATGCTGCCGCGCAGGGGATTCTGGGAGCTCCAAGATGCTCCCACGTGACACCCCTCCTGCACGAGCTGCACTGGCTTCCTGTGGCTTTCCGGGTGCACTTCAAGGTGCTGATAACCACCTTTAAAGCGCTCCATGGCATCGGACCTGGCTACCTGCAAGACCGCATCCTGCTACTGAATACCTCCCACCGACCAGTTCGCTCCCACAGAGAGGGCCTCCTCAGGATACCGTCGGCCAAACAATGTCGGCTGGTGACCCCCAGGGGGAGAGCCTTCTCTGTGGCACCACCTGCCCTCTGGAACAACCTAACCTCTGACCTTCATACGATCACTGACCTACGCCTCTTCCGTCGGGCCTTGAAAATGCACTTATTCCGTGCGGCCGGCCTGGTGTAGTTTTTAATCTATTTTAATCTATTTTATCAGAGAATTTTATCTGGTTTTAGAACAGGCCCTAAATTTAATTGATTTTTAAAGTATTTTGCATATTGTATATTGATGTTTTGTGGTTTTATTATGTCTGTTCATCACCCTGAGTCCCGCAAGGGAGAAGGGCAGTATACACATTTAATAAATAGTAATAGTAATAGTCAAATCCCTAGAGATGGAGCGCAGAATCAATTTCTACAACCCTCTTGTCCATGGGTTGTTTAAATTTCCTATCAAGCAGATTTAATATGAAGGATTTATTGGACTGGAAGAAGGCAGGAAAAAATATATAAAACAAAGGCTGACACAACTTTTGATGGGGAGGGAGTGGAAGTTACATTTGGCCTCTTTGTGTTATGCCAGAGATACATTTTCAGAAAACCTTAACTTAACTTAAAAGTTAATTAATAAATGATTAAATTTATTAATTAAATGTTTGTTTAATTCAAATTTAAATAAAGATACCACTCCTCCCCACAACTTCCAGTCCTGTCGAAATCCTAAGCTAAGACTGCATCTATAGGCCAGTGGTGGGTTCCGAATTCCGTTCCAACCAGTATGGTTAGAACAAGCCCAGAGTCACCCACATGGGCATGTGCGACCCGTGCATATGTCATACCAACCTGCGACGCTTCCACAAGCCTCCAGGATGCTCCGGCTGCTCACCAGAGCATTGTGCAGGTTTTGTATGCGCCATGCACGTACGCGGAAGCGCCAAAAGCTTAAAGCAGAGGTAAGGAGTGAGGGCAGGTGGGTGGGCCCTCCAGAGCACTGTACCAGAATGGTATCCAGTGCTCTGGGCAGGCTCCGGTATGCCCGTACCAGGGCGTACCGGCTGCAACCCACCACTGCTATAGCCTTATTTCTTGACTCATTGCAAGTTTGGGAAGTGGCACAACATACTTTTTATCTTTTTTTGTCCCTTTACTTGCGAATTAGTTCATTGGCTAATCCTCTCACATGTTGGGATGAAGGAGGAGGACAGCAAGTAAAGCCAATCCCCTAGAAGCCAGTAGTTCTAAAGCAGTTCCACACCAAGGAAGGAAGGAGAACCAGGAGGTATGGTATATGCCTAGAGGACTTCTGGGAGAGTATTGAGACCTCCCACCCCACCCTTTCACCTTATAGCCTCAGCTCTTCATTTTCTTAGTCTACAATCACAATAAACGCTGTGATTTAGACTGCATGGTTCATGGAATTTGGGCCTTGCATTCCAGGTGATTTGAGAGTTTGCTTGTACCCTATGCTCTATGGCCGTGATGGCGAACCTATGGCACGTGTCCCTGAAGTGGCACACGGAGCCTTGTCACCAGCACGCGCGGTGTCACCTGTTCCTCTACCAGGTTTCTTGCGTGCATGCGCACACGATGGTCAGTTGGCCTTTGTGCGTGTGACAGTGTCTGAAACTGGAAGAGCATGCGCACTTGCCAGCTGTTCAGAGCGTGCGCATGCACGACACTAACCTGAAGACTTGCTAAAAAACGGAAGTTCATTTTCCAGGGCGCACATGGCCCCTGGGCAGCTCCTCTTCCTGGTCGCGGCAAAGATGAGTGCACAAAGTGCTCCCTCTTTGTCACTCGGTGCCGAAAAGGTTCACCATCACTGCTCTATGGTAAGACATGAGTAAAGTTCATGCCATTGCCCTGCCCACCTGGTAGGGGTCCGAAGGATCATCGTGTAGCCCTATATTTGTCAAGGGACCTCAAAGGCAGCCGGAGATTCTCCCATGAAACACCTATGGATGAGCAAACTCTTGAGATCCATTACTCAAAAATGTAAGAAATGAGCAACTAAGATGATTAAGGCCCTGGACACAAAAACATGTAAATAACAGTTTCAGGAACTGAGTCTGGCCAGTCTAGAGAAAATAAGGGTGAAGGGTGACATGACAGCAGTATTCCAGTATTTGAGGGTCTGCCAAAAAAAAGAGAGAGTCAACTTATTTTCCAAAGCACCTGAAGGCAAGACAAGAAACAATGGATAGCAACTAGTCAAGGAGAGAAGCAACCTGGAATTAAGGAAAAGCTTCTTAACAGTGAGGACAATTTATCAGCGGAATAGCTTGACTTCAGAAAGTGTAGGTGCATAGCCTACAATTTGCATAAGCCTAGATCAGTGGTGGGTTTCAATTTTTTTTAGAACCTACTCTGTAGGTGTGGCCTATTTTGTGGGCGTGGCTTGGCAGTCAGCGACAGGGTGGGAGTGGTCACCTTTTAAAATGTGGTGAAACTCATTTAACAACGCTCTTGCTTAGCAACCAAAATTTTGGACTCAATTGTGATGATAAATTCTTTCTTTCTTTCCTTCCTTCCTTCCTTCCCATTGGGTCACTGGCAGCAGTGGGCCAGATTTACTTCCAGGTTCGCCGGTGGAACCCCCTCTCACCGGTTCTCTAAATTTCACCAACCGGTTCTCGCAAGTAGGTGCGAGCCTGCAGAAACCCACCACTGGCCTAGATGATAACTGACAGTTCTGAAAAAAGATAACTGGGGCCTAATTGTTATTTTATGGTAGGGACTGCAACACAATATTTTATTTACCTTTCTGATGTCTTGGACTACAATTCCCAACATGCCCAGAAATGGGTTGTTGCTAGATCGGGGGTGGAGAACAATGGCCCTTTTATGACTTGTGGACTCCGACTCCCAGAATTCTTGAGCCACTTATGCTGGCTCAAGAATTCTGGGAGTTGAAGTCCATAAGTCATAAAGGGGGCCATCGTTCCTCACCTCTATGCTAGATGGCGAGGCAGTTACTGTGGTCCAAGATTTAACAGAATGACAGAGTTGGGAGGGACCTGGGAGGTCTTCTACTAGGTTGGAGAGTATTCCATCTCCATCCACCACACGTGAAGAGTAGTCAGTTTGTGCACAATCAGTGAATGCCACGAATCAATACATCAATACATGAATGAATGAAATCCATGCTACGAATGCTTTTTCCAGTGCTTCTTACCATTTAATCGTACTGGCTTCCTTCACGTTTTCCTTTATAAAACCTACTCACATTTATCATGATTCATACTTGTTGCATAAACAAAAGGCTGTCATGGCAAGGCAGGATTCAGTCCATTAGGAACGTCTTCTCACTCAAAGGCTACTCAAATCCATTATATCTGGCATATTTCTCCACCCATTTTCTAATACAATTCACCCTGATTTACAGCCATCCCGATTGTTTGCCGTGATACACAAACCAACATTGGCAGGAGCCCGTACTTTGTCATGGGTTGCTCACGAAATTCGCCAGCCTTCTTTCAATTAATTACAAAAGCAAACGTATCTAAAAATAATAATGTAACTTGTCAGGAAGTAGATCGCTAATGCAATGTGTATACTTCTGCATTTCCTAGGTCTGCCCCCACCCCTGCATTCCATTTTGCACATAATGCGACTTAGGTCAAGTGGGCCACACCTTCCCTTCCAAACAAGATATTATAGCTTCAAAATGACATTTATGAGTTCGAAATAAGCCCTATTTCAAGTCTTTCGGAAGCTATAAAAGGGAGATGGATATTTTCAGGGCATTAGACATTCAGCTCAAGCCACAATGGGTAGCATGCAAAGGCATTTCCTGGTTGCCTTATGGATTATGTTTGCCCTGAATACCCACGTGAGGACAGAAGGTAAGTTTTTTTATGTTTTGTGGATCCATTTCTAGATTGTCTTCGCGCTCCTGAAAATAGGATGGGTCAAGTTAGAACAATTAATCAGTGGAACAGAAGTTGCCTCCAGAAGTTGTCAATGCTCCAACACTGGAAGATTTTAAGAAGATGTTGGATAACCATTTGTCTGAAATGGTCCCTTCAAGGTCCCTTCCAACTTTGTTATTCTATTCTATTCTAAGTGGAATTTGGAATCATTTGTAGATCAGTTTTGGGTTCCATGGAAAATAACCTAAAGGACTACAGGGGAAGTAATTAGATCATATTTGTTTGAGGATCATCTAGATCAGGGGTGTCAAACTCGCCATATCATATTGCTGTCACGCGATATATCATGACAGTGTTTTCCCTTCATGGAGCTGGAGTGGGCATGGCCTGCATGTGGCGCATCCTGCCCGCAGGCCGCCACTTTGATACCCCTGATCTAGATTAAAACATAAAACTGGGCCCAGTTTTTCTTTGTTTAATCCCGAGACCCCTATATTTGATAAAAATTTCCTTCTTCATTACCCAACAGACACTTGAAATGTCTTTATACATCTTTAACAATTTATAAAGTATTAAATATCAACGATTCATCATTTAATACAATACAATAGCAGAGTTGGAAGGGACCTTGGAGGTCTTCTAGTCCAACCCCCCGCCTAGGCAGGAACCTTATGCCATTTCAGACAAATGGCTATCCAACATCTTCTTAAAGACTTGCAGTGTTGGGGCATTCAAAACTTCTGGAGGCAAGCTGTTCCACTGATTAATTGTTCTGCCAGGAAAGTTCCCCTCAGTTCTAAGTTGCTTCTCTTCTTGATTAGTTTCCACCCATTGCTTTGTTGTTCTACCCTCAGGTGCCTTGGAGAATAGCTTGATTCCCTCTTCTTTGTGGCAACCCCTGAGATATTGGAACACTGCTAATTTTATAAAAACGTTCTTTCAAATTATAGATTATTGTAAATTTCTGGCCTTTAATCCACATATTTACACGTGCTTTAATGTTCGAATTAAACTCACATGTTTTAATGTTTTAACTTTCCATGTCCAACATTTTCATGTTTTTAACCTTTTGTTTTACACTGATATTTATGGTATTGTAATCTGCTGAGAGTCGCTTGATAATGAGATGGGCAGACTATAAATGGAATAAATGAAAATGTTTTCCCATTGCTCAAGCATTATATTACAACTAATTTTTTGCCCATCAAATCATGCAATACTTAATATATTCATTTTCCAGATTCAACTTTAGCAGCGTTTTACAAACCTTGGCACACAATATAGTTTCAGATTTGTTTTTAACAGATTCAAAATCGTGACTTTTCTCGTTTGAATTTAATCTTTCTTTTCGTTGTAAGTATAAAAGCCAGTGACAGACAGGTCCATCTGATTCCAAATTCTCTTTTGACTTGAGATCAGGTTCACCTTGAGTAAAAGCTATTATTTAACCCTAAATCCATCAATGTAGTTTACTGTCATTTCCTTTCTACAGCTTTCTGGGGTGACACCCAAAGAAGTATCTCAGAAAGCAGCCTTGTTTTAGATTTACTCCAAATTCTTTGGATGGCATGTGACTCTTAAAGTCTGCATTCATGCCATAAATATGCCATCCAAATCTCAGTTCATGGTCGTCCAAATGTTTATAGCCACCCAGATATTCATCTAGAATCAAACTCACCCCTCCTCTCTTTGCTAAGCATCTTGCAACAATTTATAGTTAATTCTTGGGTATTTTTTCCCCTCTTGCCATATAAACTTAAAAATATCCTTTTGTCATGGATTGAATGCAAAAGGAGTCAACCATATTAGTAAATCAAATCAAATCAAATTTAATTTGTAAACCGCACCCTCTCCCCAAAGGGATTCGGGGCGGTGCACAGGAGATTAAAAAGCATACAAACATAGAAACATTTATAAATATCTAAAATCAAATTAAACCAACAGTATCCCTGTGCTAAAAACCCAAGATCCTTAAAAAAAAACCTTAAAACCCAGTTAAAACAAATTTACATATTCAGACTAAAGCTGGAACGGTGGATCAGGCCAGTCCGGCCTGTTGGAAGAAGTGGGTCTTAAGCTTTTGACGGAAGAAGCGGAGGTCCGAAGTTGTTCTTAATTCGGGGGGTAGGTTGTTCCAGAGAGTTGGGCCCACCACAGAGAAGGCCCTTCCCCTGGGCGTCGCCCGCTGGCATTGCCTAGTGGACGGCACCTGGAGAAGTCCCTCTCTGTGGGAGCGAACCGGTCGAAGTAATATCTGAAATATCTGAAATAAGAACACATCTTTGGTAAAACATTTGGATTATAAAAATCCCATCCAACAAAGATAATTGCAATTGATCTTGCCTAAGTAAGTTCTTTTAATACCACTCCAGGCACCTATACTATTGTTTTGAAACAACTTAGAATTATGAACAATGCCGCTCCAAGATTTTTAACTTTTTTTCCTACCTTAAAACTTGAATTCTTTATTAAGGTCACATATTCTTTGACAGCAATGATCTCAACTAGCATCTTTATTTTCTCTGTATTTTAAAGCCAGATTATACTGTCAAGTCATTTAGCTTCTTCATCAAATATTCCAACCCAGTCTTTGAGTCCTGCAGAAATGTAACTAAATCATTGCAAAAAAGCTTAGTTTATAAATCATTTTAAATCTATTTATTTATTTATTTATTTATTATTTATTTCATCAAGCATTAATTAGATAATAGATATAAGTATAAACATGATGATGTATAAATGAAATGAATATGAATACGAGGGAATATTAGGGCAGGGATGGTAAGCATGCGCTATTCAAAACTTTCAAAAACTAAATATGAAAAGCAGTGGAGACAGAAAGTAACTGTATCTTCTACCCTTTTGAATCTCACATGGCTTAATTAGATCACCTTTAACAAGAATGTGTACTTGGTGGGGTGTGTAGATCTACTACCTTAAACAAATTGCTTTATGAAGTCCATTTCGTTCAAAATTTCAACAACAAAAGAACCCAGTTTAAATTGTTAAATGCTTTTTTCTGCATTTAAAAATATTAAGGCTGCCTATTTCTCATTGTTGTTGTTGTTGTAAGTTGAGAACTTGTGTCCGACCCATCATGGCCCCATGAACAATGTTCTTCCAGGCCTTCCTCTCCTCTATGATCCTCTGGAGTCCATTTGAGCTCATGCCTATTGCTTTGGTGACTCCAAACAGTCACCTCATTCTCTGTCGTCCCATTCTTCTTGTGCCCTCCATCGTTCCCAGCATGAGGCTCTTCTCCAGGGAGTCCTTCCTTCTCATTAGGTGGCCAAAGTATTTGAGTTTCCTCTTCAGGATCTGGTCTTCTAAAGAACAGTCAGGGTTGATCTCCTCCGGGACTGAGCCGCTTTGATCGCCTTGCAGTCCAAGTGGCTCACAGGAGTCTTCTCCAGCACCAGAGTTCAAAGCCCTCCATTCTTTGGCACTCAGCCATACATTGCAACTGGGAAAACCATAGCCTTAACTATACGCATTTTTATTGGCAGGGTGATGGCTCTGCTTTTTAGTATGCTATATTTCTCATTATAGTATTGCAAATATTTGATAATATTCAAGGCCATTCAGACATCATGTCTCAATTGTCTTTTCAGCAAAAAGGTTCTCATAGATAAAGTTCTGGAAAATCTTCTTCCATCTCCCACCCAATATAGCCATAAAAAACTTGTAAGGAAATCAATCTATACTTTTTTGACTATGTGATTTCTTGACTTTCTTTAGGAAGTAAGGTAATACTAGCTTCCCTCTAACTTTGAGGCATTTTAAATATAAGCAGTCCTTGACCTATGACCACAATTGAGCCTAAACTTTTTGTTGGTATGCAAGACAGTTGTTAAGTAAATTTTGCTCCTTTTAATGACTTTTCTTGCCAAAGTTGTTAAGTGAATCACTGTAGTTGTTGTTAGTAACATGGTTGTTAAGTGACTCTGGCTTCCCCATTGACTTTGCTGGTCAGAAGACCACAAAAGAGGATCATTTGACCCTCTTCTGTCCTAGGCTCCCCAAAAGCAGGAAGCCGACTCTTCGTCCCGATAAAACCCCTTTTATTTAATTTAAAGTGAATTCTTCTCCAGCAAAGTCCTGGCCAACCGTCTTTCAAGAGATTTCACAACTACAGACCTTTATCAGGCTTGGAGAGCTGACAGGCCGATATCTTCCAAACGCCACTCTGTAGCAGACAATACTTGGCAAGAAGTCAGGAATAAATCACCCTAATGAATTGAACTAATTGTCTCCTGCAAACTCCCCTCCCCTTTCACTCCTCTTTTATTCCCTCTGGGAGGGGCCGTTCACTGTCTACTTGTGCCTTTATTCCCGAGTCGGCCCTTATTCCTTTGCTGTTCCCTTCTCCTGGCAGCTCTGTGCATGTGCACATCGGGAACAGGCTCCAGCTGTTCCTCTGCCCCACTGATATCCGACTCCAAAGGCAGCTGATAACTGGCATATGGCTCAGCCCCCCCCCCCCTCTGCCTCTGACACAGAGCCGTCATCAGAGCCTTCCCCAGACTCCAGGACTGGCCCATGTTCCTCCCCAACCTCTTCACTGTCCGAATCTCCTGCCAGATCCGCTAACAGGCCACAACAGACCCCAAGACACTGCAACTATATAAACATGAGTCAGTTGCCAAGTTCCCTAATTTTAACCATGCAATCATGGGAATGTTGCAACAGGTGTAAGTATGAGAAAAGATCAGTGCCATTGTAACTTTGAACTGTCACTAAATGAATTGTTGTAAGTTAAGGGCTACCTGTACCTGTAGTGCAGAGTTCATGTAGAAGTAATGGCAGAACCTGGGGGCAGAGTCAAAACAGGAATCAGCCTAGAATCTCTACATAGCCACAAATGGATTAAGTCCAACCCTCTTGAATTCCATTATCCCTTATCTAGTGCCAAAATAATGCTAACCATTAGTTGAGTAGATTCCTATGCATAGGCATGAGCTATAAATCAGTTTAATTGGAGCTACACATGTGGTCCTGGTCTTTCAGACCTGACAGTTCATTACATCGTTCAATGGCTATAGCAATTGTTCTTCAAAGCATTTATAATACTGGCTTGAAAGTCCATCTGGACCTGGAGCTTTGCCTGTTTTCCTCTTTTGAAAAGGATCTGATTTTTCAAAAGTAGTTATTGGATCTTTCATGACTTCTCTTTGTGCTTGTGAGAGTTTTGGTAAATGTTGTTTTTGCAAGTAATCATCTATCTTTGTATGTCCCCCTTCTTTTTTCTTATAGAAGTTAGAATAGAAATGTTTAAAACAGGGCTCTCCAACCTTTGCAACTTTAAGTTTGAAGGACTTCAGCTCCCAGAATTCTCCAGCCAGCTTTGCTGGCTGGAGAATTCTGGGAGCTGAAGTCCTTCAGACTTAAAGTTGCAAAGGTTGGAGAGCCCTGGTTTAAAAGACTTATTAGAGTCATCATCCATTAGTGTTGTCACACCCTCCTGGGTTTTTCCAATCAATGTCTTGTCTTTTTCTCTTCTCAGTTGGTATGGCAGCCATCTTCTTGGTTTGTTTGCAAACTCACAAAGTCTGTTTCTCACCATTCAGTTTTGTTCCATTAGAAGAAATTTTGTTTGTATTTCAACATAGATACCGTAGTTGCAGATGTAGTAACTTAATTTGGTGTAAAATGTTAGAGTCAGAGGGGGTATTCAGCCAGTTCGGACAGGTTCTGGAGAACCGGTAGCGGAAATTTTGAGTAGTTCGGACAACTGGCAAATAGGCTGGCCCCGCCCCTGCTGCCTCCCAGCTGATCTTCTTTTGTTGTCCTGAATAGGAGAATGGAACTGGAAAGCAGGTTAGTGGGGGAGGGAGGGAATGGGGAATTTGCAGTAACCTTACCCCAGGAATGGAGCGGGAATGGGGATGTTGGAGTATCCTTCCCCTGCCATGCCCATCAAGCCACGCCCACAGAAACTGCAATAAAAAAAATTGAATCCCACCACTAGTTAGAGTCTATCGATGCCTTCTGAAATTCAGTTTCTTTCTTTTTTAAGTTCATTCAATATCCTTTATCTTTTCTTGGGGTTTCTTCTTTTCAAAGGGGTATGTTGAATGAAGTAGCTGGTTGCACATAACAGCTTTATTGGCTTCCCAAATAAATCTGTACCTTTATCCAAATTATTATCAAAGCATTCGTGTGGTTTCTCTTGACAGTCCTTTAAAACCTGTTTCTATAAAATAGTTTCATTCAGTCTCCACCTATAATGCAAAGTCTTTTTTTTTTTTGAAGTGTCAAAAGGACTGGATTATGGTCAGAGGAGGTTTTAGGCAAAATCTCCACTTTTGAAATCCTGTTAGATAAGCTCTTAAAGTCAGATCATATCAATTCCTGAAAATAGTTTATGTCTTTCTGGAAAAGAAAATATATTCTCTTGCCAGTCCATTATTATGCCTCCAAGAATCAACCAACATTCAGTTGACCATCAACTCAGAGGCTTTCAGGTATTTTGCCTTAAGAGGATTTTATCCCTGGAATTGACCTTCTGTCAAAAGCTAAAGAGATTACTCCATTTTGATTATCCAATAGATACCAATTTTCATAGGAAAGGTTTGACACCTGAATTCTATTTAAAGTATTTAAAGAATTGCACGTCCATTTGCTATATAAATTTCAACTACTATTGCTTTTATCCCATCCAGTTCCAATTCTATTGCTACAAACCTATCGTATTAACCTAATATTAATAATTTAGGTTTGAGCTGTGGTTTTGCAAATAGTACAACTCCATTTATCTTTTTGGAGGGGGAGGGGCTGAACTGAAATTAATTCTTCTCCTAGTCTTTTATTACTCAAATATTTTGTCCTTTGTTTTAACATGTAAGCTAATTATATTTGTATTAAATTTCCTCAAATAATGGAATATCATCTTCCATTTTGATAGGGCTTTGGCCCCATTAATATTCCACGTTAAATATTTTTATTCCATTTTTATGAAAATTGTGTGTCAAAATGTTGTTCTATTTGCTCCTTCAGTCTCTACTTGTTTTTCTCAGCCAGGTAGCTGGGTTTGATCTGGATCAGATTTATTTTCAGTTTCCATTTCCATCCAAAATCAGTTTGTGTTTGACCCAAAAGCCCTTCACTTTTTCTATAGAATTTAGTGTGAACCCTCATTCTTGGTACATGAGGATCTTCCCCTTCATTTTATCCCAACAAAATAGAATGGAAAAAGAGAAACTTTTTCAGGATGGCTGTCAAAAAGATATACACTTTTCTTTTCCTCAAGATTCTGACAGGAGTGTCTTTTAAAGTATTATATCCACACTGTCAATCTTCAATTTGATATTAAAATGGCAGTGCAGGATTTATCTGTTGTTTGTCTCCTTAAAAACTTCATTAGCACACCACTCAGGATTATTCTAATTGTGATATAATGGGAGTTTATTTTGTATAGTTTGTCTACTTCCAAGCCCATTTTTTTCTTCCTCACAGCTTGTTAATTAACCAAGGTTTGAATCATCTTTCTCTTTTGTCTTTACCAATGTCTTTCCCAACAGCCACAGGTATGGCTTGGAAACTTAGATGTAATTCTTTCTTGTGTAGTTCCCTCAAGGCAATATTGTCTTGATCACCCTTATATTACATATATCCCTGTTGTCCATTGTGTTATAAAAAGCCCACTTTATCATTTATCTGTTTGACATCTCCTGTAATTTGATGCATCTTTTCATGGAGTACCTTACCTAGGGCAGGGGTCTGCAAAGTTGGCTCTTTGAAGACGGTGGACTTCAACTCCCAGAATTCCCCAGCCAGGTATGCTAAGAGTCCACCGGTCTTCAAAGAGCCAACTTTGCAGACCCCTGACCTAGGGTATATTTCCCATTTTTGTCTTTATAGCCTGAATTGTTTTGGCTGAATAGTATTCCAACATAGCTCTCATGCAATCCAATTATTTACCAGCTTACATCTTGTAGTCATTTCTATAATTTAACAACTGTCCTAAAATTTTATATTAAACCAAGGGCATTTGGCTCCCTCATGTGGTAAAATAATATATTTAAGCACAAGGTATATTTCCTGTCACTAAATTCAGTACTGTAGTTTTTGTCTCCCTCTTGTGGCTAAAGGGCAAATCTGATTCAAAACCAATTTAGACGATTAGTTACAGTAATCCCTCGTTTTCCGCGGTTAATGGGGACCGGAACTTTCCGCGAAAACCGGAAAACCGCGAAGTAGGATTCGCTAGGAAACTTGAGTTGAGGACATTGTTTAAAGCAAGCACTAGGGGGCGCTTGCCTCCTACCGATGCATTTTTTCCCCTGTATTTTTAAAAAATCTGCGAAGCACTGAAGCCGCAAAACTTGAAGCCGCAGAAAATGAGGGATTACTGTATTACGATAGTTTCCTCTTGTAGTTAATATTTAAATCAATTGTACACAGCAAGGCAATAGCTAGTTAGATGTTAATTCCTGACCAACCTATTCTTTTTTGTTTGGAAACTTCTATTCTCTCACAAAGTCACAACATATAAATCCAAAACAATAGGCAAAATTTTTAAGAAGAAAACAAGTTTCCTATAAATTTGAAAAGGAAGAGAGAGAAAAACAACCAACTTTCTCTGCTGGCCTGACTCTGTCACTCCCCTCTCCTCACTATTTTATTTTAACGAAACTTCAAAAATGATGCAGTTCAACAAAAGGAAGAAAGTAATCTGCCAGCTCCAAGATAAGTAGCCAATTTAAGAACTAGCAGGGACACTTTATTGTCCTGTTTAAGTAAAAACACAGCTGATTTTTCCAAGTGAACATGTAGTACTTTCCCCACCTTCTAGTTGGACTCACCTGGCAGCTTCTGTTCTGACCGAGGCTTCCCAAGAGCCTAAAGCAAACGCCTTGTCCTGATTTAAAAAAACCCTTTTATTAATTTGCTGTGAATTCTGCTCATTCACATCCAGCAAAGTCTTTCAAGGGAGGATTTACAGTCACAGACCTTATCTGTCTTAGAAAGCTGACAGGCCGATATCTGCAGAACTTGACAAGAGTCACAAATCAATTAAGCAAACTAATTGTCTCCTGCAAACTCCACTCCCCTTTTGCTCCTCTTTATTCCCTATAGGAAGGGCCATTCATCGTCCTCCTGTGGCTTTTCTCCCAAGTCGACCCTTGTTCCTTAGCTATTCCCTTCGTCTGGCAACTCTGCTCATGCGCACACTGGGAACAGGCTCCAGCTGTTCTTCTGCCCCACTGATATCTGACTCCGAAGGCAGCTGATAATTGTTGGATGGTCCTGGCCCCATCTCTGCCTCCGACGCAGAGTCCTCATCAGAGGCTTCCCCAGACTTCAGGACTGGCCCACGTTCCTCCCCAACCTCATCGCTGTCCGAATCTGGCGAGTCACAAACAGCTTCCTAGCTTCAGCTTCAGAGACCTTGCACAAACTACAGCTATCCAGAGGATCCAGGGGGTTGATTTGCCAGACTTTCTCTATTTCAGAAAAGTTCCTTGGGTTAAAAAGAAAAGAAAAAAGGAGGTGGTGGTGGTGGAATAGCTCAGCACCAAAACAAACTGGGTCACCAAGCTTCGTGCTGAACCTGATGCTCAAGTGGCCATGTCTACCAAAAGTCCCATCAATGAAGCCATGTCAAGAAGATACTTTGCAATAGAATACAGTTTTAAGACCATGGCAGTCTTTTATATGTTGCAGGCAGAGGCGGGTCGCTGCCAGTTCGGCCCGGTTCAGCTGAACCGGTAGTGGCGGTGGTGGGAGGCTCCGCCCACCTGCCCGGACCCTTTTGCACATGTGCAGAAGCGTTGCATGTGTGTGCGTGCATGCGCAAGCCAGTAGTAAACCAGTTAGCAATCCACTACTGGTTGCAGGCATGCACACACGCACACGCACACACACACAGAGTAATAGTGTATGCACATCCAGAAATCTGATTGTTTTAATAACAGTAATAACTTTTATGGATATGAACACAAGAGTGATTTTACATGGTATCAAGTTCTTCCTCTGTTTGGTTCTTTATCCAATATAATCCAGAATCAGCTTCCTTTATTTTAATGATTGTATTGGGAACCAGAGAGGATGCAAACTCTGTAGAGTCTCTTGTAACACTGCTTTATCCCAAGCACCAATGGGGAAGAGAGGCTCCAGACAAGCTGCAGAAAGGAACAAAACTCCCAGATATGAGGGCTCCCTTTACTGTATTGAAATGGAAATGATGAATTGGCCACAGAAAGTTGTCTTAGACCAGGTGTCAGGTCTGCTTCATCGATAACCAAGAAAGAAACCCCTCGACTCCATTTTGGATGGAATTAAAAGTACTTTTACTGGTTATGAAATGAATAGCATAGATGCTAAGCAAGGTCTGAAGCATTTAGGAGCAAAAGCATACATATCAATATATGTCCAACCCCCTTTTCCCAATAACCCCCACCCCATGGTCCAATGTGCAAAGCCCCTAGGTGTCATGTGGCTTCATCTTCAAAGAGCATCATCAGGTTGGCATGTAAGACCGTTAACCTTGACCCTAACATGACCCGAGCCACTGGTATGCGAAGTAGATGGCAACGGTAGATGGCAACAGAGTACTTCCTTCTGCAATTCACTCTCCTGCACCATACAGTCCCAATAACCCAAATGCAAAGCCCCTCCCTCCCCGTTTCATATGGCAGCCGAAGCGAACAGGAAAGCGGAGGCTGACACCATGAGTGTCAAACTCGATCATGTCACGTGACACATCGTGACTTTTTTTGCCTTTGCGAAGCCAGGGTGGGTGTGGCCTGCACATGACACGTCTGGCCCATTTTGGCCCATTTGGCCCAGTTTGACAGGCCTGTCCAGGGGTGAAATTCAGCAGGATCTGGAGAACCGGTAGCGGAAATTTTGAGTAGTTTGGAGAACCAGCAAATAACACCTCTGGCTGGCTCCAGGGTGGGGTTGGAATGGGGATTTTGCAGTATCCTTTCCCTGCCACACCCACCAAGCCATGCCCACCAACCAAACCATGCCCACAGAACCGGTAGTAAAAAAAATGAATTTCACCACTGTCTTAGACTCTTACCATACAGAGATGGAGGTAAGAAGTTGAGTCACTGCACCTTGTTAACCTTTGGCCCATCATGATCCCAAAGTGATTTTGAAGGAAGATGAAATTGCTTAGTAACAGCTGCCTCACTTGGGTCATCCCATTTCTTCTCCTGACACTGAGAACAAGAGAGTGTAGCATCTCAATTGAACTGTGGGAGACTTGTTGGAGCCTCACCGAGTTGTTATGAAGAACAACCTCCAAAAAATACATCAGTGAGAGATGTACTTGGTAATTGGTTCTGCACCATTAAATCACTATTGACTCTTGGTGACCAGATATGTAGATTTTTCTCAATGATGGTCTGCTTCTCATTCTTCATATCCCCCAATGATGCTCTATTATTGCTATAATTTTTCAACCTCTTTTTAAAGAGATAGTAACATCAATTTCCTCCTTAGAAACTTCCTCTGCATCACCTGATACCACAAAAACATCACCCCCAGAAACCTCAGAGGCTCCATCTACAGAGTCCTCTTCCAGTCCTCCTCCAACCACCTCAGGGACTTGGTCTACTGAAGCTCCATCAAGTGCACCTTCAGAGGCCTCTTCAGGTGCACCCACATCAACTTCGAAGTCTCCTGAAACCACATCAAGGGCACCTTCAGAGACCCCTTCAGGTGCCCCCACATCGAAGTCTCCTGAAACCACATCAAGGGCACCTTCAGAGACCCCTTCAGGTGCCCCCACATCAACTTCGAAATCTCCTGAAACCACATCAAGGGCACCTTCAGAGACCCCTTCAGGTGCCCCCACATCGAAGTCTCCTGAAACCACATCAAGGGCACCTTCAGAGACCCCTTCAGGTGTCCCCACATCAACTTCGAAGTCTCCTGAAACCACATCAAGGGCACCTTCAGAGACCCCTTCAGGTGCCTCCACATCGAAGTCGTCTGAAACCACATCAAGGGCACCTTCAGAGACCCCTTCAGGTGCCCCCACATCAACTTCGAAGTCTCCTGAAACCACATCAAGGGCACCTTCAGAGACCCCTTCAGGTGCCCCCACATCAACTTCGAAGTCTCCTGAAACCACATCAAGGGCACCTTCAGAGGCCTCTTCAGGTGCCCCCACATCAACTTCGAAGTCTCCTGAAACCACATCAAGGGCACCTTCAGAGGCCTCTTCAGGTGCCCCCACATCAACTTCGAAGTCTCCTGAAACCACATCAAGGGCACCTTCAGAGACCCCTTCAGGTGCCCCCACATCAACTTCGAAGTCTCCTGAAACCACATCAAGGGCACCTTCAGAGACCCCTTCAGGTGTCCCCACATCAACTTCGAAGTCTCCTGAAACCACATCAAGGGCACCTTCAGAGACCCCTTCAGGTGCCTCCACACTCACCTCAGGGACTGTCACTGTACCTCCAGATCCCTCTACTAGTCCTCCTCCAAAAACCTCCAAGAAACCTTCTTCTGAGAGCTCTTCAACTCCTCCTCCATCAACCTCTGAGCCTGCATCAAAATCTACTTCGGCAAAAGGTAAGGACACTGTAGCTTCTTTTACCGTTACTTTGCTATTACACAATTCAAATCGCAGGAAAGGATACCGTGTCTGAGAAAACATCCCTTTTATGAACAGACTATCACCTTACGGCAAGATGGGTGGCAAACAAATAAAGAAATGAATTGCAGATTCCCTTGGCATTCCAATATCCTGCCTTCTTTGGTGTTGAGTCTGATGTTTTTGGCAGTGCCCATAATATGAATGAAGGGTCGCGATGGCTCAGTGACTAAAATGTTGAGCTTGTTGATCAGAAAGGTTGAAGTTTGGCGGTTTGAATCCCTAGCGCCGCGTAACAGAGTGAGCTCCCGTTAATTGTCCAGGCTATATCGTTGCCAGTTGAAGTTCTCAGTCTGGTCCCCGGTTGGAGCAGGAAAACACTCTCTCCTGATTGGAGAGGAGCTCTGTCAGCCAGGAAGTTCAGTTGCCTCACCAGCAGTATTGAATAAAGAGCTGTTAGAAGTCACTCAGGCCTTACCTCCATTCTTCACCCAGACCCAGTGGTGGGTTCCAGATCCCGTTCCAACTGGTACGGTTGGAACGGGCCTGGTGTCACTCACATGCATGTGGACAGTGCACACATGCATTGTAGCTGCAAACAACGCTTCCGCAAGCCTCCGTGATGCTCCAGCTGCCTGGCAGAGCATCGCATAGGTGCTGTACGTGCCATGCGCGTGTGCAGAAGCGCCAACAGCTTTAAAGTTACCTGCGGGATCGCATCCTGCCCCATACATCCCTTCGGCCAATTCCCTCCCACAGAGAGGGACTTCTCCGGGTGCCGTCCACTAGGCAATGCCAGCGGGCGACGCCCAGGGGAAGGGCCTTCTCTGTGGTGGGCCCGGCCCTCTGGAACGACCTTCCCCCCGAAATTAGAACAACTACGGACCTCCGCTCCTTCCGCCAAAAGCTAAAAACGTACCTCTTTCAACAGGCCGGCCTGGCCTAACCTATCCACCCCAGGCTGTAATGTATTAAATTGTCTTTAATTGGGACTACAGGGAATTGCTTTTAAGGGTTTTAGGATTTTAAAATTTTAGCGCAGGGTTAATTATTTAATTCAATTTTAAATATTGTATTGTTGTGTTTTTATATGCTTGCAGTTTATAAATCAAATCAAATCAAAATAAATAAATAAATAAAACCCGGTAAGGAGCTTGGGTGGGTGGATGAGACCTCCGGAGCACCATACCGAAACGGTACCCGGTGCTCCGGACAGGCTCCGGTATGCTCGGCTCCGGTACAACCTACCACTGCTCAGAACAGAAAACTAACCTTTCTGGCTTAGCGGACCAGCAGATGTGGGGGTGGAGAGGAGATGATTTTGCGCTCTCACATGTCTCACTTTCACAAATTCAGCTTTGTGTGTGCCTGCATACACAAACCTGCTCACACATCACTTCCGAGGGTGGTTTCTAACAGGCTGTGGCCTGGCACTAAGCCACAGACCAGGGGTTGGAGATTCCTGCATTATATCACCCAAAACCAGTCCTTGTTCTACTGTACTTCCCTTAAACCTCGTCTCTTCAGGAACAAAACTATTCTCTGTTGCCATCTTGTCTCAGAAATTCCGGTTTAAAAATTCTGCAAAGAAACCCCACGTATTTATAAAGCTTAGTAAACTGGCACCAGCAACCTCGGAGATATTTCTTTCTATTACCAGTAAGTGAGATGAATGCAAAACACAGTAAATAACACCAGGGTGTCTTTATTCAAAACAGGTGCTACTACTTCTCTGGGAATATCTAGGACTGAACCTACAACGGTCATGATGAGCAGCAGGACAGTTTTCTCAACAATGGATTCATCTCCTCGAACCAGCCCCTCAGGCACTTCCACTAAGACATCAGAAAAAGTGACGACTAGAGCTGAGAACCGAACCTCAGGTCTGCCTTCCGTAGTTACAAATATCAAAACCCCAGTCACTCCTGCCTTGGTCACCACTTCCAAAACCACCGTGACTCCTAGAAAAGACACAACTTCTGCAAGGAGCACAACCAGAAGTACAGTGTTTTCCAGCACTACGGTTTCTTCTGAAACGACTCAGCAAAACACTACGAGTGGTAAGTTTATCTGACGTCATTCAGACCTAGCCATTGAGTTACACAAGTCACAGGAATGTCCATCTATCTCAGGGGTAGTCAACCTCTTTATATCTACCGCCCACTTTTGTATCTCTGTTAGGAGTAAAATTTTCTAACTGCCCACCGGTTCCACAGTAATGGTGATTTATAAAGTAGGGAAGTCAATTCAATTAAAAAAAGAAAAGTGCTTCAGTATCGGACAAAACCCCTTCCACCCCACCATGAAAGCTGGAACGCCCACTACTTTACTTTACTTTACTTTAATTCGACTTATTAACCCTAGTGGGCGATAGGGACCAGGTTGATGACCACTGATCTACCTCAACAAAATCCACAGCCACATCCATACTAGCCAGTTAATTGTCTTTTCCCAGGTGTGAAAATAGTCTAGCGGTACAATAAATGACACTGTTTGCATTAGAAGGTGCAAGGATGAGTAGAAACAGTGGACCTGGAACCTTCTTAGAGTCACCATACCTTCAGAAGGATATTATGGAAATGGAAAAGGTGCAGAGGAGGGCAACCAGAATGATTAGGGGGCTGGAACACCTTCCTTACCATCTGAGGCTGCAACGGCTGGGCCTCTTCACTCTAGAACGACGGCGCCTGAGAGGTGACCTGATTGAAGGCTATAAAATCATGCACGGTGTGGACAAAGTAGAAAAGGAAAAACTGTTTTCCCTATCACACAACACTAGAACTAGGGGGTACTCCATGAAACTTTTGATAGCTAGACCTCAAACAAATAAGAGGAAGTACTTTTTCACCCAGAGGATCACTGGTCTGTGGAACTCCCTGCCAGAAGAAGTGGTGACAGCTGTCAGCCTTGACACCTTTAAGAAAGGATTAGACGAGTTCATGGAGAACAAGGGTATCCATGGCTATCATTATGGATGCCTAAGGACACCCTCCGGGATGGAGAGATAGGCAGGATATCTCTCAATGCCATTTGCAGGGAATCATAAGCAGGTGAAGACATCTGCTTGGGAAGACCCTGAAGCAAATGGGGAGCCACTGTGTGAGACAGAATGCTGGACTGGATGGGCTGTGGCCTGTTCCAGCAAGGCTGTTCTTATGTTCTTAGAGAGCTAGGACTTATACATCACAAGGAGGTAACCCAGCTTCTTATTACATTCCAGCCCTAAAGGGTCCTGTTATAGTTTACATTGACGTTTGTAGTTCTTATGTATTGTTTCAAAGCAGTGATGGGCTCCTCTCCCCATCGCTACTGGTACGGTGCTCACGGGGCCGTGCTTCCTTTTGTGCATACGCGCTGTGCACGCATGCACACACCAGCGCCCCTGAGACACCCAGCTGCTTGTCGGAGCTCGCGCAGGTGCCGCACGCTGTGTGCATGTGTGCAATTGGCTGGTTGCTTTAAAAACCAGTATAGAACGCTGGCGGGAGGGTGGGCCAAACGAACCACCGGACCAGTACACTGTCACCTGCTGCCGGCTACTACCAGTACGGCCATACCAGGCCATACCGGCCGGAACCCACCACTGCTTCAGAGGGTTTGTAACCTGTAACCTGGTGGCTTCAGGGTAACATGATAGTTTCTTGCCAAACATATAGCTGTGCAGGGCCAATAAAAGCCATCTATCTCCAAACACCTTGGTTCTTTATTTAAGTGGGCATCTCCCCCACAAAACAACAGCATAGATCCTGCCCAAAATGTTCACCCCTTCTTTTTTTCCTCCTCAACTTTGCAGGAGACAAATACCCAAAATGGGCTTTTATCCTCCTCCTTTGCACGATGGTCACAATGTCTTTCCTGTTCCTGGTGTGTCTTGGCTGCTTGGTAAGGATGGGGAAAGCTGCCATTTGCAGCGGGCAAAGGGAACAAAGAGTTTGGCTTACACGGGAATTGACGAAGTCCAGTTGAAGCTTAGAGAGCTTCCAAGCGATGCTCAAGAGGGATTGACTCACCATCTTGGGATTCAATGGACATATCACCAGATAATCCTGGTGTCAGGGTTCCCATCCGATGCCCTAATAAAAGCAAGAGGAGTTGTCACCTGGTTTGTGAATGACACATGTCCCAAATCAAATTGCTCATCAATTATTCAAATAGTCTTGTGAATTCAGTACGATGAGGAACCCCTACATCCTAAACCAGGGGTCTCCAACCTTTGCAACTTTAAGTCTGAAGGACTTCAGCTCCCAGACTTCTCCAGCCAGCAAAGCTGGCTGGAGAAGTCTGGGAGCTGAAGTCCTTCAGACTTAAAGTTGCAAAGGTTGGAGACCCCTGTCCTAAACTATATTGTGATCTATGCAACTGTCTTCTTATAGAGAGCACGTATCAGCTTGGGAGAAGTTCTCTGAGTTAACCTTTGATCTTTTGGAGAACTACTGTTGGTCAGTTGTAACCACTGTGCTGACTCTCTACAAAACACCTTCACATGCTCCAAAGACTCAAAAGATCAAATGAGCTCTTGCCCAAAATCTTAGCCATTGTTAGTTAAAGTATGGAATACAATACATAGCTTGGAGAACCAACCATCTGATCCAGGACAAAATTAGTGGATTTTAGGCTAGAATACCATAGGGAACCTCTATATTATATTTACTTAATTATAGATCCTAAGGTCATGTTACTTGATGAACAGATGCAGGTTGTAGCTCCCCAAATTGACATCATCCTAGCTCAAGTGGGGATCGACCACTATTACTTCATATGCTTCTGAAGTGGTTGCCACTAAAACAATGTCAATTCTGTGAGTCTTTGGTGTTTTCTGGACTTGGTTGTTTTCTTGTAGACATGATGATGTTACATGGCGTGGTAATGAAATGTCTGCAAGAAAACGACCAAGATCAAGAGATCACAAAGGTTCACACAGTTCCACCCTGAGCCATAAACATTCTCTTCTATATCCATCTCAATTCTGTTTCCCGATTGGTCTCATTCTCTCTTCTTCCCAAATTCCTGCAGGTTGCCCGCTGTGTGAAATCTGCCTCCTGTGTTCCTGAACCTGAGAATGTATACAGAAGTCATGTTATGCTCCAGAGTTTTCGGAATCTCAGGTGTCAAAGGAACGACAATCCACAGATGCCCCAAGACAATAACCAAGACATGCTGTAAAATAATGACCACCCGATGTTTCAGACCTTCCAGGATTGATAGCAACTTATGACAGAATGGATTTCTTCCCAATCTATTTCTGACATATATTTTTTTTGCCAAAACTTTTACCTTTTCCCCATCATCTCATACCTGGACAAACTGGGACAGGTAGAATTTTATTTGAACTGGACTTGTTAGTGAATGGACTTAATTGATGTTCTCCAAATTAATATGCAGATGCTCTATTTATTACTTCAAGTGGCATTCCTCTGAATGCCAGTGCAGCCTTCGTTTCACAAATTAAATCAATGTTCCCTCGGATCAAATTTCAGTTCTGATGACTTCCTGGATATGTCCTTGCACTTTTTTTGGCCACAAAACGGAGTAATTAGCTTCTGTCTCTTTCCAATTTTATTTTTGCTCTTTCCAATTTCCAGCATAGACTACAACCATAATGTTTCATTAGTCATCTGGCATACAAGTACTGTACTAATCAAATTCCACTTTGCTTCACTGCTTGAAATCTCACCTTGCACAACATTAAAATATATGTATTTTATTGAGGGTCAGTTTGGTGTGGTGGTTAAGGCATCAGGCTAGAATAGGGGTGGGCAAACTTTGCAACTTTAAGTCTGAAGGACTTCAGCTCCCAGAATTGAGGTGCACCCGAAGACTACAGATAGTCCAGAATGCAGCCGCGCGGGCAATTTTGGGAACCTCCAGGTATTCCCATGTAACACCGCTCCTGCGCGAGCTGCACTGGCTACCTGTGGCCTTTCGGGTGCGCTTCAAGGTGTTGATCAACATCTTTACAGCGCTCCATGGCACGGGACCTAGTTATTTGCGGGATCGTATCCTACCCCATATATCCCTTCGGCCGATTCGCTCCCACAGAGAGGGACTTCTCCCGGTGCCGTCCACTAGGCAATGCCAGCGGGCAACGCCCAGGGGAAGGGCCTTCTCTGTGGCGGGCCCAACCCTCTGGAATGACCTGCCCCCCCGAACTTAGAACTACCACAGACCTCCGCTCCTTCCGCCAAAAGTTAAAGACCTATCTTTTCCATCAGGCCGGCCTCACCTAACCTACCGCACCTAGCCTGTAGTCTGGGAGATAAATTGTTTAATTGGGATTTTAAGGGGAATAGTTTTAATGAGTTAAATTTTAGCACAGGGCGATAGTTATTTAATGTGGTTTTAAATATTTATAATTGTTATATTTATATGTTTTTTTAATTTCCTGTGCACCGCCCTGAGTCCCTTCGGGGAGAGGGGGCGGTTGATAAATCCAATAAAATAAATAAATTCTCCAGCTGGCTGGAGAAGTCTGGGAGCTGAAGTCCTTCAGACTTAAAGTTGCGAAGTTTGCCCACCCCTGAGCTAGAAACTGGGAGACTGTGAGTTCTAGTTTCACCTTGGGAATGAAGCCTGCTGGGTGATCTTGGGCCAGTCACTGTCTTTCACTTCTAGGAAAGAGGCAATGGTAAATCTCTTCTAAAAAACTTTGCCACAGAAACTGCAGGAATTTGTCCTAGCAGTCTCTGAGAATAAGACATGATTGAATAGAAAGGAAAAAAATAATACTTCATTAGAAGAGGTTGGGGAAAACTGTACAAAGCAACCACAAACCTTCGTATGATACTTCTTGATACAAAAAATGAATCAGTTTTGGACTGAATAGACTTGTGATGGTGAACCAGTACCTCCCATAGAGAGGGTCTCTTCATGGTGCCGTCGGCTAGACAATGTCGACTGGCGACACCCAGGGAGAGAGCCTTCTCCGTGGGAGCACCTGTCCTCTGGAACGAATTGCCCCCGGAATTAAGAACTATCCCTGACTTCCACACCTTCCACCGTGCTCTCAAAACCTTTTTCTTTCAACAAGCTGGGCTGGCATAAAACATGATTTTTAAATTCAAATTTTTATTAATGTTAATCAGGGTTGGTTGGGTTTTTTTTTCACTTTTAGGCCAAAGTTTAATATGTCTTTTAAAAACTTTAAAAACTTTTATATATTTGTTTTTATTCTGGCTGTACACCGCCCTGAGTCCTTCGGGAGTAGGGCGGTATAAAAAACCAATAAACTCAAACTCAAACTCAAAACTATGGATTGCGTGCAACAGGTGGCACGTGGAGCAATCTCTGTGGGCATGCAAGCTGTTGCCCTATGTCAGCTCCAGCGCTTTCGTGCGTACTGACCTGCTGATTTTCGACCTCTTCGGAGCGCAGGGAGAGGTCGTTTTTGCCCTCCCCAGGCTCCAGGAAAGTCTCTGGAGTCTGGGGGGAGCGAAAAACAGGCCTACTGGGCCTACCAGAAGTTCTGAAATGGACTGTTTCCGGCTTCTGGAGGGCTTCCAGGGTTTGGGCAAAAACAGCCTCCCCTGGCCCCCCGGAGGTCTCCGCAAGCTGGAAACGCTCTATTTCTGAACTTCCAATGGGCCCGGTAGGCCCTTTTTTTGCCTTCCCCAGGTTTCAGAGGCTTTCCTAGAGCCTGGGAAGGGTGAAAACGGCCCCCTCTGGCCCCCCCGGAGGAAATATCAAGGTCAGCTTGGCAGCAAGCAGCGCACCAGCAGTGCAGCGCGTGTGGGAAGAAGTGTGTGGGGGTAGTGCGTGCATGCGCATGCAGAGGGGCAGTTTGTGCTATGGGTGCCAGCACGCACACGCGCTTGCATTTTTGGCACCCAACAACAAAAAGGTTAGCCATCACTGGAATAGACTTTACGTGCACACAAACAAACAAAAAAACTGATGAAATTTATCTACTTCTTAAAAACAAGTCTTGGACTCAACAAACCAGTGCTTTCAAAACTACCTCTGAATGACAGAAACAATGGCAGAAGGGCAGAACAAGAAGCAATGGATGGAAACTAATCAAGGAGAGAAGCAACCTAGAACTGAGGAGAAATTTCCTGATAGTTAAAACAATTAATCAGTGGAACAGAAGTTGCCTCCAGAAGTTGTGAATGCCCCAACACTGCAAGTCTTTAAGAAGACGTTGGATAGCCATTTGTCTGAAATGGTATAGGGCTTCCTGCCTAGGCAGGGGGTTGGACTAGATGACCTCCAAGGTCCCTTCCAACTCTGCTATTGTATTATTAATGGCTTATGGTACAGGTAGTCCTTACTTAACAACAAGTCACAGTTACAATTGCTTCCGAAAAGATGACCTATGGCCCATAAAGCATTTCTGGCCATTGTAAAACATTATGTCCACCCTCTCCACATACAGTCACATGACCACATGGCTTTTCTGGCAGAAAACGGCAAAAAACGCTCATTGGATATGCTCGAATTGTTTATTGTCCATGTGGTTCCCTTAATCCCCATGTGATTCACTTAATGACTACAGTCTCTCGCTTTACAACCATCATGAAACAGTTGTAAAAATGACTGTTAATCCCTGGTTTCCTGTTTATTGACCACTCTGACTTACAACCAAACTTTTGGACCCAATTGTGGCTGTTGAGTGATCTTTATTCTTTCACCGACGCAGATCTTCAAACTTTTTTCTTCTTCCATTCAATGGTGTCTGATTCTTTGAGGCTGCTGAGCATACAGCAACATGATATTACTTTTCCCCGTGTACAACATATCCCAGGAGGAGTCCTGGCCATCAGCTGTGATGTACCAACCTTGTATTTCCAGAGGTATCAAGGATTACATGCCGGGTTAAGATTCCGAAAGCAGCTTTAGAAGTCTCCACGCTGAGAGAGAAAGGGAGATGGTAGCCTATTATCTTGCTAGAATCATGCACTATGTTGACTTTACTTCCATTCAGGTATTAATAATAATAATAATAATAATAATAATAATAATAATAATAATAATAATAATAATAATAATAATAATAATAATAATAATAATAATAATACTAATACTAATACTAATACTAATACTAATACTAATACTAATACTAATACTAATACTAATACTAATACTAATAATAATAATAATAATAATAATAATAATAATAATAATAATAATAATAATTTTTATTTTTATATACCGCGTCCTCTCCCCAAGGGGACTCGGAGCGGTGCACAGGGAAAAATTAAAACACATAAAATATATATACAAAAATAAATACAATAGAGTAAAAACAAATTAAACTTAATTGTCCCTGCACTAAAATCCCCATATTAAAACTAGTGTTCCCTAAACCCTAAAGGTAGAGACTAACCTAGGCCGGCCAAGCAGAAAAAGTATGTTTTTAATTTCTGACGGAAGGAGCGGAGGTCCGTGGTTGTTCTAATGTCGGGGGGAAGGTCGTTCCAGAGGGCTGGGCCCGCCACAGAGAAGGCCCTTCCCCTGGGCGTCGCCCGCTGACAAAGTCTAGTGGACGGCACCCGGAGAAGTCCCTCTCTGTGGGAGCGAATCGGCCGTGAGGATGTATGGGACAGGATCCGATCCCGCAGATAGCTAGGTCCCGAGCCATGGAGCGCTTTAAAGATGATAACTAGCACCTTGAAGCGCACCCGAAAGACGACAGGCAGCCAGTGCAGCTCGCGCAAGAGAGGTGTTACATGGGTGAACCTTGCGGTCCCCATTATTGCTCGCGCGGCTGCATTCTGGACCAGCTGAAGTCTTCGGGTGCACCTCAAGGGGAGCCCCATGTAGAGAGAGAGAAAATATAGAAAGCCCATTGGAATAATATAGAAAGATGTTTCTTTCCAACTATACACCGGCAAGTTTTCATTTTGTACTCAGCTGGAGGAGGGGGAAATTGTGTTGCATTTTATTTGTCTCCAAATAAATCACGGCATCCTGGTTGTTCTTAGGGAAATGTTACATCTAAAATCTAGCATTGACCGTTTGGACCCTTAACTATGTAACTTGTATAATTGTAAATAAATAGATATTAGAAAAAGGCACAACTCTCTAGTCACTTCCTTCTGAAGACAAAATTGACTCCATCAAAAATAGCAATTCCACTTACATTCTGCTTCACAGTGCTTTTTACAGCCCTCTCTAAGCAGTTTACAGAGTCAGCATAAGGCCCCCAACAATCTGGGTACTCATTTTTACCCACCTCGGAAGGATGGAAGGCTGAGTCAACCTTGAGCCATTCAGGATTGAACTGCTGGCAGTCAGCAGAATTAGCCTGTAGGTTTAAGTTCTAAGTTTATTATATTTATATACTGCCCTATCTCCCTGACGGGACTCAGGGCGGTGCACAGGGAATAATAAAAACATAGCAATAAATACAATAAATATTGAAAATAGTTTAAAAGTAAATTAAATTTAGAACTTGTGCTAAAAGTTATCATTAAAAACCCTATTAAAATCACATTTAAGACTATACCAGGCCGGCCGCATGAAATAAGTGCGTTTTTAGTGTCCAATGGAAGAGGTGCAGATCCGGGATGGTACGAAGGTCGGGGGGCAGGTCGTTCCAGAGGGCGGGGGCTGTCACAGAGAAGGCTCTCCCCCTGGGAGTCACCAGCCGGCATTGTCCGGCAGATGGTACCCTGAGGAGGCCCTCCCTGTGGGAGCGGACAGGTCAAAGGGAGGTATGTTGTAGGAGGTGGTCCAGCAAGTAACCAGGTCCCATGCTATGGAGCGCTTTAAAGGTGGTAGCTAACACCTTGAAGCGCACCCTGAAGGCCACAAGTAGCCAGTGCAGCTCGCGCAGGAGAGGTGTTATATGAGAGTATTTTGAGACTCCCAAAATCCCCCGCGTGGCCGCATTCTGGACTAGCTGGAGCCTCCGAGTGCACCTCAAGGGGAGCCCCATATAGAGAGCATTACAGTAGTCCAGGCAGGCGATGACGAGGGCTTGAATGACTGTGCATAAGGCACCACGATCTAGAAAGGGGCGCAGCTGGCGTATCAGGTGAACCTGATAAAAGGCCCCCCTGGCCACGGCTGTCAAATGGTCATCCAAAGACAGCTGAGAATCCAGGAGGACACCCAGGTTGCGGGCCCTTTCCACGGGAGCTAATGACTCGCCCCCGATAGCCAGAGATGGAACCAACTGGCTATATTGTGGTGCCGGGAACCACAGCCACTCGGTCTTGAACGGGTTGAGCCGAAGCCTGTTACTTCCCATCCAGACTCGCACAGCCTCCAAGCACCGGGACATCACTTCGACGGCATCGTTGGGGTGGTCAGGGTACTATAGTACTGCATTCTAACCACTGCTCCACCACGGCTCTTCCTATAATTGTAAATAAATAGGTATTCAAAAAATGTACAACTCTCTGATCACTTCCTTCTCATGGCAAAATTGACTCTATCAAAAATAGCAATAGCACTTACCCTTATATATTGTTTCACAGTGCTTTACAGCCCTCTCTAAGTGGTTTACAGAGTCAGCATAATGCCCCCAAACAATCTGGGTCCTCATTTTACCAAATTAAGAAGGCTGGAAGGCTGAGTCAACCTTGAGCCCATCAGGATTGCACTCCAGGCTGTGGGCAGAGCCTTGCCTGCAATAATAATAATAATAATAATAATAATAATAATAATAATAATAATAATAATAATAATAATAATAATAATAATAATAATAATAATAATAATAATAATAATAATAATAATTCCTATTTTTTTTGTTTGTGTGCACGTAAAGTCTATTCCAGTGATGGCTAACCTTTTTGTTGTTGGGTGCCAAAAATGCAAGCGCGTGTGCGTGCTGGCACCCATAGTGCAAACCGCCCCTCTGCATGTGCATGCACGCACTACCCCCACACACTTCTTCCCACACGCTCTGCACTGCTGGTGTGCTGCTTGCTGCCAAGCTGACCTTGATATTTCCTCCGGGGGGGCCCAGAGGGGGCCGTTTTCACCCTTCCTAGGCTCTAGGAAAGCCTCTGAAACCTGGGGAAGGCAAAAAACGGGCCTACCGGGCCCATTGGAAGTTCAGAAGTAGAGCATTTCCAGCTTCCGGAGGCCTCCGGGGGGCCAGGGGAGGCTGTTTTTTCCCAACCCCGGAAGCCCTCCAGAAGCCGGAAACAGTCCATTTCAGAACTTCTGGTAGGCCCAGTAGACCTGTTTTTCGCTCTCCCCAGGCTCCAGAGACTTTCCTGGAGGCTGGGGAGGGCAAAAATGACCTCTCCCTGCGCTCCGAAGAGGTTGAAAATCAGCTGGTCAGTGCGCACGAATGCGCTGGAGCTGACATAGGGCAACAGCTTGCATGCCCCCAGAGGGACTTGAGGCGGGGCACAGGGAATTTTAAAATACAAATAAAAACCAGAAACATAATACAATATTAAAACGAATTAAACTAAAACCCTGTGCTAAAATCCCATATTAAAACTAAAACTAAGCCCCTAAAAACCCTAAAAACAGTTTAATTACCCTAGGCCGGCCAAGCAGAAGAAGTGTGTTTTTAATTTTTGACGGAAGGAGCGGAGGTCCGTGGTTGTTCTAATTTCGGGGGGTAGGTCGTTCCAGAGGGTCGGGCCCGCCACAGAGAAGGCCCTTCCCCTGGGCATCGCCCGCTGGCATAGCCTAGTGGATGGCATCCGGAGAAGTCCCTCTCTGTGGGAGCGAATCGGCCGAAGGGATGTATGGGGCAGTATGCGATCCCGCAGATGCTGCATTCTAACCACTGCACCACCAAGCTCCTTGAATATGTTTTTATTCATTCATTGTAGGGATGGGCACCCTAAGGCCCCAGTACTATAGTGGGGGGGTCACACGAGTGGGGCCATGAGCACCCACAATGATGCTCATGCAACTAGGGCTGCAAGCACCTGTGGCAATGCTCATGCAAGTGGGACCAGAACTGCACACGATGATGCTCACGCTAAAGGGGCCATGACCACCTGTGATGATGCTCACACGAGTGGGCCCATGATTGTCTGTGACAACACTCATGCAAGTGTGGCTGCAACCATGACACTTGCGCAAATGGGGCCGTGCATGCACAAATGCATGGGGGGACTCTAGGGGACTGGAGGCTAAAACATATGAAGAACGGTTGCAGGAACTGGGTATGTCTAGTTTAATGAAGAGAAGGACCAGGGGAGACATGATAGCAGTGTTCCAATATCTCAGAGGATGCCACAAAGAAGAGGGAGTCAAACTATTCTCCAAGGCACCTGGGGGCAGGACAAGAAGCAATGGGTGGAAACTAATCAAGGAGAGAAGCAACTTAGAACTGAGGGGAAATTTCCTGACAGTTAGAACAATTAATCAATGGAACAGCTTGCCTCCAGAAGTTGTGAATGCCCCAACCCTGGAAGTCTTTAAGAAGATGTTGGATAGCCATTTGTCTGAAATGGTATAGGGCTTCCTGCCTAAGGCAGGGGGTTGGACTAGAAGACCTTCAAGGTCCCTTCCAACTCTGCTATTGTATTGAATGTGCAGGCCCAGTGGTGATTAGGCTGCCTTTAGGCCAGTAATGGGATTCAATTTTTTTCCCCAACCGGTTCTGTGGGTGTTGCTTGGTGGGTATGGCAGGGGAAAGATACTGCAAAATCCCCATTCCCTCCCCACCCCACCCCACTAACTTGCTTTCCAGCTCTGTTCTCCTGTTCAGGGCAACAAAAAAGATTAGCTGGGAGGCTGGAAAGCAGCAGGGGCGGAGTCAGCCTCTTTGCCGGTTCTCCGAACCGCTACCGGTTCTCCAGAACCTGTCAGAACTGGCTGAATACCACCTGTGCCCAAAGCCAGTAGTGGGCCACAGCCCACAGGTTGGGGACCCATTCCTCAAACATCTAAAAATTGCACATCTTTTTAGAGAAATGATATGGGGTGAAAAATAAGGTAATGCAGTTCATACCTATAGTTTTTGATGATGCACACATGAAGTACCATGAGGGGAACATATGTGATGACCAGAACAGTCCTGCAGTCATAAGTGGGAGGAGATGGGTGATAGGAACAATGAGAAGACTAATGCAGCCTTAGTGATTGTTCTCCTTGTGCCACATTTATTTTATTTTCCTCCTGCGTTGGTATTTTCTCATGTTTCCAATTTTTAGCAAATACAATTCTAGCTGCTGTTAGCACATTTACAATCAAGTATTTCAAGTCTCTATTGCAGGGGTGGGCAAACTTTGCAACTTTAAGTCTGAAGGACTTCAGCTCCCAGACTTCTCCAGCCAGCTTTGCTGGGAGCTGAAGTCCTTCAGACTTAAAGTTGCAAAGTTTGCCCACTCATTTCATTCATTTATTCGACTTATTAACCGCCCCCTCTCCCCGAAGGGACTCGGGGCGGTGCACAGGAAAATATAAAAAATACAATACATCACAATAAATACATAAATACATTAAAACTATATTAAATTACACCCTGTGCTAAAAAATACCCCATTAAAATCCCTAAAGCCGGACTTCCTGTTCCTGTTCCTGGCGGCGACGGACGAGCCTTGGGGTTCGTCTGCCGTTTTGTTCTTTTTTCTGCCCCAAACGGGGCGGGGTGCCCCTTTTTTGGGGGGGACCCTCCGTAGGACCGGCTTGCCTGGACCTGTTCAGCCTGGCGGCAGCCGGGGAAGACTCCTTGTCTTCGGTCCAGGTGAAAGAAGACATGCTGCGGGGGGCTTGGTTCCCTTCGCCAACGGAGGACAGCAACAAATAATTCATTTGGAGAGAACGGAGCGTTCGGGCCGAATGGCTTTGCCGGGGCTTTGAGCGAGGTGGAGAGTAAGTGACTTTAATCTTTTTTGCTGGCAGCCTTGATTGAGACGTGGAGGGGGGTGTTTGTTAAACCCCCCCTCGGATTTATAACAGCGGCGCGCAGAAATGGCTCCTCGAAAGCGAGGGAGCGGATATTTCGCATCCGGACTTTTGCGGAACAAGTGAAAGTCTTTTGCGGCTTGTTTCTATACAATGTATCTAAGTCCGGCTTTACTGAAACAATTCTCTTTGCTACTTTCTCCGGCTGGCTGCCAGACTGGGCGTTGGAAGATGGCTGCCCTTTGTTCCTAAACGACTATTCTTTATGGGAAAATTACCAACATCTCTTTGTGACCCGGACTGTCTTTCTCTACTAATGGAGGATTTTTTGGATTAATTGATTCCTTCCCTGGAGTGCCTTCTTTGTCTTAATAATTGATAGCGGAAAGTGTCTCTCTCTCTGGATATTATAACTTTTTACAACTTTTCTGAACTTTTTCCCCTGGGCTTGCTCCAGCGGCCGCACCCAAAAAACGCCATCTTAGTGGCACTGACTTTAACAGCTCACCATGGCTTCAAAAAAACAACCAGAAAATCCAGGATTGGAAGAAAGAATGACAGTTATGGAAGCAGTGTTACACTCCTTGGTGTTGGAAATAAAAGAACTGAGAAAAGATCATTGCAGCTCTAAGCTTGAACTTTTGGAGACACAGAAAAAATTGATGCAGAATACACAGAAGACCGAGGAGTTGGAAGTGGGGCTGGCTGGGGCAAAGGGGGAGCTTAAAAATATTAATACTGAAATTGGAGACTTGTCTGGTCATATGTCTAGGATGGATTTTGAGAGGATGTCATATTTTTTAAGATTTCAGAATATTTCTGAGGAATCTGGTGAATGCCTTCCTGATCTCATGACTACAATTTTAGCAGACTATTTACACAAACCCAAAGATGAGATCAGGGGGGACATTGACCTAGTCTACAGAATAAATTCAGCATATGCCAGGATAAATGAAGTACCCAGAGAGATACATATTAAATTTGTTAGAAGGTCGACTAGGGAGGGAATCTTGAAGGCGCAGAGGGAGAGTCCGTTAATTTATCAACAAAAGGAAATCGCTATCTTGAAGCAGATCCCCAAAAAGATTAGGGAGGTGAGGAGGAAGTATTCCTTCTTATCTAAAAAATTGTTTAAACACGGGATTTGGTTTAAGTGGGCGATGCCAGAAGGGATGTTGGTGTTCTGGGAAGGAGGAAGAGTAAGGATTAAAACAGTTGCTGAGGCGGAAGCCTTTCTTAAAAAACATTCCTCTACCCTGGGGGAAGATCCGGGGGGGGGCAGAGGGGGCCACGGCCCCGCCCACTGGGGGCAGGAAGGAGAACAAGAAGACACAATTGCTAAGAGACTTAGATCAAAAAAATGACTTTTATCTTTATTAATACAGTAAAAATTTTATCTGGATGTTTGTACACGACTGCCAGCATGGAATGTAGAATTTATGATGTATGCATTTATTTTCACCTTGTAGTATTATTGAAAAATGTATCACCAATGTCTTATTAAGAAGCCCTGGAGGGGCCAACGATCTTGACGTGAAAGTTCTCAAAATATTTCTGTATTTCACCATACCCTTTCCTACTTGAAAAAATTTGTAAAAACCAATAAAACTTTTGCAATTAAAAAAAAAAAATCCCTAAAGCCCAATTTAAAATTTCTCTACTAAACAACTGAGGCTGAAAATGGTAGGTTAGGCCAGGCCGGCCTGTTGGAAAAAGTAGGTTTTTAGTTGCTGGCGGAAGGAGCGGAGGTCCAGGATAGATCTAAGTTCGCGGGGTAGGTCGTTCCAGAGGGTCGGGCCCGCCACAGAGAAGACCCTTCCCCTGGGCGTCACCCGCTGGCATTGCCTAGTGGATGGCACCCAGAGAAGTCCCTCTCTGTGGGAGCAAATCGGCCGAAGGGATGTATGGGGTAGGATGCGATCCCGCAGATAACTAGGTCCCATGCCATGGAGCGCTTTGAAGATGGTGACCAGCACCTTGAAGCACACCCGAAAGACCACAGGCAGCCAGTGCAGCTCGCGCAGGAGCGGTGTTACGTGCCCACCCCTGCTCTATTGTATGTTTCTGGTATAATTCTGAATATTCTGACAATGGGCTTGCTTTGCTGTTTTTATGGCACTTTCCAAATTGGCTCTAGCTATTCTATGCACCAGGATAACACCGGATTTAAAAGCCACATTGCATGCTTTCAACATCTTGCGAACCTCACATGTCATCCATGTTTTTTCATTAGCACACAAACACACACACACACACACACACATCCTACACACACACACACCTGCAACAGAGGTGGTAGTCTGCTGGTTCGCACCAGTTCAGATGAATCGGTAGTGGCGATGGCGGGAGGCTACGCCCCGCCCCCCCCCGCTCTGACATCATCACTGATGCTCTGCGCATGCAAACTGGTAGCGAAGGGTAAGAGGATATCATGCCTGACCTGCAGCCATATTGGAGCATCTTCAGGACTGCCACAGCAAGGTTTTCACCAGCTGTGCCAATATGACATGCCTAATAAATTCATACTTTGAGAAAACTTCGGGCCTCGGAGTTTTGATTGAGTTGGGTCTGTTACCTGGAAGCCTGACGCACCCATTTTTATGTGTGATTCACTTCCAGTCTAATGTGGTAAGGCAGCATTTGGAAAAGAACTTAATTAGATGAAGGACAATGTTATCATGGCCACAAAGCAAGTCCATCTTCTACTCAGATTCTGGCAGCTGATAATCATGGAAGAAAGATATTTTCCATGGTCAAGTAGGCTTCCATTCCATGTAGTAGAGTCCTTGATTTATGACCTCAGTCCTGGACTCGTCCTTGATTTATGATCACAACTGGGACTGGTTTATGATCACAACTGGGACTCGTCCTTGATTTATGATCACAACTGGGATTGCTAAGCATTATGATCATTAAGTGAGTTGTGCCTTAAAATAAATACACACACACACACCAGTGGTGCGTTTCTGCAGGCTCGCACCTACTCGCGAGAGCCGGTTGGTGAAATTTAGAGAACCGGTGAGAGGGGGTTCCACCGGCGTACCTGGAAGTAAATCTGGCCCGCCGCTGCCAGTGACCCAACGGAAAGGAAAGGAAAGGAAGGAAGGAAGGGAAAGGAAAGGAAAGAAGAAAGAAAGAAAGAAAGAAAGAAAGAAAGAAAGAAAGAAAGAAAGAAAGAAAGAAAGAAAGAAAGAAAGAAAGAAAGAAAGAAAGAAAGAAAGAAAGAATTTATCATCACAATTGAGTCCAAAATTTTGGTTGCTAAGCAAGAGCGTTGTTAAATGAGTTTCACCACATTTTAAAAGGTGGCCACTCCCACCCTGTCACATGACTGCCAAGCCACGCCCACAAAATAGGCCACACCTACAGAGTAGGTTCTAAAAAAATTGAAACCCACCACTGACACACACACACAGCCACCTCCAGGGAAGGTTGCAGCTAACAACCATATATGACCGAGACATTGCAAACGTTATAAAGGCATGGCAGTTGCCAAGCACCCAAATGTTGATGACATGACTGTGGGGATGCTGCGATAGTCATAAATGTGAGGACGGTGTGAGTCTTCTCCCCAAGATGGCTGCTAAGGGTGAGGGGCTTTCTTTCTCTTACCCACCCTCTGTTGCGTTTGCTGCCAGAGCTGGTTCTTTGGCAGTCCTGCCCCCTGGGATTTGAATGGGGGTACTTAGGAAAGGACCCTGCTGAATTTTGTTCAGTTCTGCTGAACAAAACTCCTCATTGGCAACAGGAAGGGCACCCAGCCAGTAATCCATTCACTTCCATTCAGTTGCCAGACTCCATCCCACAAAGAATTAGGGGGTCATTAAAAGAGGACAACAACGACTTAGGAAATGACCCAAGATGACTTTTGGTTGGCTGTGGACCCACCTGGGAAGGAGAATCTTGAAGATTGAAGATCCCTACGGGAGCAGCTGGAAAGTTTAATAATCTTTTCAACATCTCTTCCAACCAGCACAACATTTTCAGAAGCAAGCCTATGTCTTTAAATGTTAATTGTCTGGCTAAATGCTGATTTATTTCAACCCCCTGCTGTATCTTCTGCTTTCTTTTTTTATTAGAGAGAGAAGGACGGGGCTAACAGGGTGGGCGCGCATGAAGAGACTGTTTGGCAACATGCAGTCTTTAGTTGAATTTTTTTCTAAAAGGTTTGATGAACTCATAAAGACTGTGGAAAACATTCTGAAGAAACTGAACCTAAAAACTTTAAAACCTACAAAAGGAACTTGCAGTAGATTTGTTGGGAGAAATATGGACTCAGAAACAACACAGACTACAGAAAATATTCAGAGCCAATACAAATGTGATTTCCCAGCAATAAATCGGCCAGGAAGAAACATGGACTCAGAAATAACAGAGTCAACTACATGCGTACTTTTATATTTCAATATATATTTATTATTATTGTTTTTCCTGTTAACTATTTTGTTATTAATATGGTCTATAGAGGACAGGCTAATAATTTGTAAACCGATTTAGTAGCTTAAAATTCTTTGGCCTGTTTTGCAAAAGGTGGGAAAGTAACATTTTTCTATTATATTAATCAGCATTCAACTAGGGAGGATATTACATGCTAGTCTTTTTTAAGACGTCTTTTATTCTTCATGTTTGTTGTGTTTTCATCTACTTTTGTCCATTTTAAAACATTTTTGGTATTTTGTATTTTAATTTTCTTTGAATAAACTAAATATCATACAGGATAAATGCAAGGATTGGTGATAAGACGTTTTTCAGTCTTCAAATGATCATTAAATGAATGGTCATAAGTTAAGGATTACCTGAAAGTTCTTGCCATGTTCACAGATGAAAAGAATAGTTGAACAATAATCTAGAACTTGTCATATTGTTGTGGATCAGGCTCAGTTGAATTCAGATTGCACAGACCCCATCCAAAATCCCTTCCTCAAAATGAGGAGTTTAAAAAGTCTTAGTCAAAGCAAATGTTTGCAACATCCGCTGTTACAGTGGTGGGTTTCAAATTTTTTTAGAACCTACTCTGTAGGTGTGGCCTATTTTGTGGGCGTGGCTTGGCAGTCATGTGACAGGGTGAGGGTGGCCACCTTTTAAAATGTGGTGAAACTCATTTAACAAAGCTCTTGCTTAGCAACCAAAATTTTGGACTCAATTGTGATGATAAATTCTTTCTTTCTTTCTTTCTTTCTTTCTTTCTTTCTTTCTTTCTTTCTTTCTTTCTTTCTTTCTTTCTTTCTTTCTTTCTTTCTTCCTTCCTTCCTTTCCTTTCCTTCCCGTTGGGTCACTGGCAGCGGCGGGCCAGATTTACTTCCAGGTACGCCGGTGTAACCCCCTCTCACCGGTTCTCTAAATTTCACCAACCGGCTCTCGCGAGTAGGTGCGAGCCTGCAGAAACCCACCACTGCGCTGTTAGTCCCCACCACCACCACGAAACCCTAAGAAAGCCATGTGGCAATTCTTGTAAGTAGATGTCTTTATTGTTTCATACCTATAGACAGAATCTTGCTAAACGGTGCCGTAGCGGTGATGTGCCAGTGCCTGGAAGCCGTGCGGATCTGGATGGGAAGTAACGGACTCAGGCTCAACCCGACCAAGACCGAGTGGCTGTGGTTTCCGGCTGCCCGATTCAACCAGCTTTTTCCAACGCTGGCCATAGGGGGCGAACATCTTGCCCCTGTGGATGGGGCGCGCAATTTGGGTGTCCTCCTGGATACCCGGCTGTCTATGGAAGAGCAAGTGACAGCCGTGGCCAGGAGGGCGTTTTACCAGGTTCGCCTGGTTCGCCAATTGCGCCCCCTATTGGATCGGGACGCCCTTCGCACAGTCACTCATGCCCTCGTGACATCCCGACTGGACTATTGTAACTCTCTCTACATGGGGCTTCCCTTGAGGTGCACCCGGAGGCTTCAGTTAGTTCAGAATGCAGCCGCGCGGGCAATTATGGGGACCACCAGGTTCACCCACGTTACACCACTCCTGCGCGAGCTGCACTGGCTGCCTGTCGTCTTCCGGGTGCGCTTCAAGGTGCTAACTATCATCTTTAAGGCGCTCCATGGCTCGGGACCTAGCTATCTGCGGGATCGGATCCTGCCCCATACATCCTCACGACCGATTCGCTCCCACAGAGAGGGACTTCTCCGGGTGCCGTCCACTAGACTTTGTCAGCGGGCGACGCCCAGGGGAAGGGCTCTCTCTGTGGCGGGCCCGGCCCTCTGGAACGACCTTCCCCCCGATATTAGAACGACCACGGACCTCCGCTCCTTCCGTATGAAACTAAAGACCCATTTCTTTCGACTGGCCGGCCTTGGATAGTCTCTCTGTCTATAGATTTTTAATGTATTTTAATGGGTCTTAATTTTTTAGCACGGGATAACATAGTTTAATGGTGTTTTAAAGTATATATTTTGTATCGATTGTTTATATTGTTTTTAGTTTCTCCTGTGCACCGCCCCGGGTCCCTGTGGGGAGAGGGAGCGGTTAATAAATGCAAAAAAAGTTATTATTATTATAAACTGAAGCACTCTGCTATCTTCAGCAGTGCATAATCTGAGAACTATTAAGGAGGAGCTGTTTTCTTTCTCTCACCCGAATATTTTTCAACTGAGATGCCTCTTAGTCATCTGGAATGCACCCCGTCCCTCCTGGGAATCCATACTGCATCCATCACATCAACCTATCATTGGAGGAAATATAATATACTTCGTGGGGAGCTGGATTCACACCAGGCCACTTTCTGCAGCAGTTAGTATCCCAGCCTCACACTAGGACAACTTTGGGGGTTATTTGATCCACCTTCAAAAAAAATTGGAACCTGGTATGCCAAGTTGCCATTATATGTCTCCCATAAAGTACCACAAAAGAACTTCCTAGCAGCACAGATGTTTAGTGACAAATTTTTCAAATGCTTGACATAAAGAAAATACAATATGTTAAAGACTTGAAGCAGGGCAATTTGTATAAAGTAGCCAGATGAATTTGAACCAGCCAGTGGCGTAGCGTGGGTTGTCAGCACCCGGGGCAAGGCAAGTAATTTGCGCCGCCTAACCCGGGGGAGGCAGCTCTTCTTGTGTTGTCGAGCCCACGCACCTCCCGCGAGGATCCGGCGGGCAGCCGCTGCCCAAAGGGCTCGGCCATCCGGGTCTGACACTCGTTGCCTCGCCTTGGGGAGAAGCGGGCGCCCTTTGCGTGGTGCGGGCCTGGGACACCCGACGCTCCTTTCTACGGAGGGCGACGGCCCAAAAGCCGGGGCAAGAGGGTCTTCCCGGGCCGCCGCGGGGCCCAGGTCGCCGCTCCTCTGGCTGGCTCGGAACGGAGGAGTCTTCCAGGGTCTCCGCACGGCCGTTGCTTCGAAAGACCTGCGCCTTTAAGTCTTGCCTGGCCCCCTCGGGTGGCGCTGGCGGGTGCGAGGAGCCGGCGCTGGCCTCAGCCGGGGGATGGCCCGGGAGGGTTTGGCCCCTACTGGCCGCTGTTCGCTTCCCGACTCTCGCCGGCCCAGGAGCGCCCAGGCGCCGCCGCCGCCAACTCCAGAGACCAGCGGAGGAGAGCTTCCGAGTCGGGTCTCTGGAGCGCGTCCCCCCAGATGTTGCGCCCGGTGCGGCCGGGCCCCCCTGCACCCCCCACGCTACGCCTCTGGAACCAGCTTCCTTTAAAAGTTTCATCCCACATTTCTATTGGTTAGGGAAAGTATGCATACATTATTATTTTTTCTCTGTGAGCCCTGGGATCCTGTTTGAACTTGGTTGTTCTCTTGCAGACGTTTCATTACCAAACCAGGTAACATCATCAGTACTAGAAGGGAGTGGGGAATTTCCCAATATTTATTTATTTATTTTTATTGATTGATTGATTGATTGATTGAGTGAGTGAGTGAGTGATTGATTGATTTCATCAAGCATAAATTAGATAACAGATATAAGTATAAACATGATTATGAATACTTGAATGAATGAATACGAATACAAGGGAATATTAGGACAGGGACGGTAGGCACATTGGTGACCTTATGCACACCCCTTAAAGACCTCTTAGGAATGGGGTGAGATTGACAGTAGACAGTTTATTACCCAACTACCATGTTTCCCTCAAAATAAGACGGGGTCTTATTTTCTTTTGACCCCCGAAATAAGCACTTGGCCTTATTTTCAGGGAGGTCTTATTATTTTTGAGGTGCAGGAGGGGGTGAGCGTGGTCACCTCATGGCTGCTGCTGTGTTGCAATATTTTTGGGAACGACTTATTTTGGTAGGAGGGTTTATTTTAGCGCATGTGCTCATTTCATTTATTTAACTTATATACCGCCCTTCTCCCTCTCGGGACTCAGGGCGGTGAAGAGCCGTAATAAAAGAGGAAATACAAAAGTTAAAATAACAAATTAGTAAATATTAAATCATTTGGCCTATTGTTATAAAACCCAATACTAAAACCCAATTAAAAGACTGTGACAGGCCGGCTGCACAAAATAGATGTGTCTTCAGGGCCCGACGGAAGTGATGTACATCTGTGATTGTGCGTAATTCAGCTCAAAAGTCCGATGGGGCTTATTATCCAGGGAGGGCTTATTTTGGGGAAAACAGGGCAGGTAACAGCAAAAGTGCTAGAAAGAAGTGGTGGTTGCAAATCCCATTCCCTTCCAGTACTGATGATAATACCTAGTTGGGTAATGAAAAATCTGCAAGTAAACAACCAAGCTCAGGGAGCATCACAGACCCACAGTTCAACCCTGAGTGACAAATATTATCTTCCATTGGTAAATTTTCTTTCCTTATTTAAGTAATGATATGGAGTTATTATTTTTTCCAGTACCAGCTAGGGACAATTCAACTTTCTGCAGCAGTTAGGATCCCAACCTCACAGCAGAACAACTTTTGGGGCTATTCGATCCACCTTCAAAAAAATTGGAACCTGGTATGCCACGCTGCCATTATATGTCTCCCATAAAGTACCACAAAAGTACTGGAAATCCTGGAAATCTCAGGGAAAATAATTAACGTGCACCTTAGAGCAAATAGGTTACCAGTGCTTAAAGGTAAAGGTTTCCCTTGCACATATGTGCTAGTAGTTCCCGACTCTGGGGGACGTTTTCATCTCTGTTTCAAAGCTGAAGAGCCAGCGCTGTCCTAGGATGTCTCCGTGGTCATGTGGCTGGCATGACTAAACGATTCTGGGAGTGTCGAGATACTCCCATGTAACACCTCTCCTGCGCGAGCTGTACTGGTTGCCTGTGGCTTTCCGGGTGCACTTCAAAGTAGTTGTTACCATCTTTTAAGCGCTCCATGGCATGGGACCTGGTTACTTACAGGACCGCCTCCTACCACATACCTCCATTCGACCTATCCGCTCCCACAGGGAGGGCCTCCTCAGGGTGCCGTCGGCCGGACAATGCCGCCTGGCGACTCCCAGGGGAAGAGCCTTCTCTGTGGCAGGCCCTGCCCTCTGGAATGACCTGCCCAACCACGGACCTTCGCCTCTTTCGTCGGGCATTAAAAACTTACCTTTTTCAAATGGCCGGCCTTGCATAACTCCTCGTTACCGCGTTTTAGTTGGGATTTTATTTATATATTTTAGCATGGGGCTAACAATGATTTAATTCTTTTTAATTATTTATGACTGTACTCATTGCCTTTCGCTTTTATCTTTCCCTGTGCACCGCCCTGAGTCCCCTGTTGGGGAGAGAGGGCGGTATAAAAATATGAATAAAATAAATAAAACAAGCCGAAGGCACAGGGAACGCTGTTACCTTCCCACCAAAGGTGGTTCCTATTTTTCTACTTGCATTTTTTACATGCTTTCAAATTGCTAGGTTGGCAGAAGTTGGGACAAGTAACTCACTCCATTATGCAGCACTGGGGATTCGAGCCACCGAACTGCCGACCTTCTGATCAACAAGCTCAGCATCTTAGCCACTGAACCACCGTGACAGTGCTTAGTTAGCAGCTATTTTGGCCTCCTGTCACCAAGTGATTCTTCTAACTCTTCTTTCT